>RXPK01001939.1:0-50616 GCA_004143645.1 Protaetia brevitarsis | reverse complement strand
TATGGAATCAGCTCAGAGAGCTGTAAAAACGTAAGCTTCATTATCATCCATATAAAATTTCTATCGTGCAGCAATTACTGCCACTAGATTTCGAAAAACGTATGGAATATTGCCAGTGGTTTAATGCAAATCTAAGGAATGACGATTGTTTTAAATCTTACCTTTTTTCTGACGAAGCTTGGTTTAATTTAGTAGGTGAAGTAAATTCTCAAAATATTAGAATTTGATCCGCACAAAATTCTCATGTTATTCGAGAAACGAAATTGCATCCTGTAAAAATAGGGATATGAGTTGCAATGGAAAGGAATGGACAGATGAATATGAGGTGGAAAGGACTATACGTGACATAAATAACTCCGCAGCTGTGGGATCTGATGAAATACCATCGTCACTTCTCAAGGAGTGCTCTGGAAGCCTGAAGAGGCCGTTGGCCCACATTATAAACCTATCTTTCCAGCAGGGCAGATTTTCCGAAGCTTTGCGGTACGCCATTGTAAAACCGATCCATAAAAAAAGGAGATGTAACCGATATAACTAATTACAGACCAATAGCACTAACATCTGTAATCTCAAAAGTTATAGAAAAAATAGTACAAAACAGAATGATAAAGTTTATAGAGCAACAAAATATTGTAACAAAAAATCAGAATGGTTACATAAAGGGAAGATCTTCTGGAGGAAATAATACATGGTTTGAACAATGGTGGGGTAACTGCGAGAATTTTCATGGACCTTTCGCGGGCATTTGATAGCGTCGACCATAACATCTTGCTGGCAAAGATCGAAAGAATGGGATTTCGAGGGGTTACTTTGCGTTGGATCGAATCCTTTATAACTGATAGGAGGCAATGTATACAGGCTTACGCTGAGTCCGGTTCGGAGATGAGATCTCAATGGTGCAGCGTGAAATTTGGAGTTCCCCAAGGATCAATTTTGGGCCCACTCTTGTTCTTATTATACATCAATGATTTGCCGGGAGTCATTGAGAGTTTGATGGTGCTTTCCGCGGACGATTCGGCAGCTGTTGTTAGGGCCGGTTCTTCAGTGGAGGCGACTCGAGTCATCGAAACATCTTTAACAGACCTGAATGGATGGTTTCAACAAAACAACTTTAAACTAAATATCTCTAAAACGCAGCTCATGATATTTAACCGTAACATTGATCTTAATGTGAATATCCAACATCTAGGTGAAGAACTTACCTGTACGGAAGAAACCACCTTTCTGGGACTGCGCGTGGACAGTGGCCTGTCTTGGCGATCCCGTGTCGGCCTCATGGTTTCGAAGCTGAGTGGCTTGTGTTATGCACTGAAAGTGATATCTCTCAATCTGGGTTGTGATGCGGGTCTCCAGTTGTACTATGCTAGTGTGCACTCAAGGCTAAGGTACGGTGTTGTGTTTTGGGGACAAGCGGTGGACGTGGCTAGTGCTTTTGTGGCGCAGAAGGCTTGTCTACGGGCTGTATTTGGTCTAAAGCCAAGAGACTCGTGTAGAAGTGTCTTTAGGGACTATAACATCTTAACCTTACCATCGCTCTATATACTAGAAAGTGCGGTTTTTACACATACCAACTACGCCGACCTTTTCGCTAAATACGAGTTGGTGCATGGTCATAACACTAGGGGTACAGCCAAATCATATCTCTTGCCACCTAAAACCGAATTGAGCAGAATACAAAAGTCTTGTTTATTTCAATGTTTAAAGATATATAACCACTTACCAGTAGAAGTAAAAAACTTGCCACCCAAAACATTCAAAGATGTACTAAAAAAATATCTACGTTACAAAATATTTTATAACGTCAGTTTTACAACAAAGTACGCACTCTGTTAGTAATCCCAACTTTATTTCGTCATTTATCAGGGATTGAAAGAAAGAAAAAACACGATGTGCCGCGATTAACTGAAGCATCATATAAAAGCGAAACGTGTAAGCGCCGGGTAATGAATTACAAAACGAAACGGTAAAAGGACCGGTCAAGATGTGGATCACTTCCGTGGAAGACCGCCTCCACCTCCCCATACATACAGACGCACCGGATGGCAGGCGATAAAATTAACGATCCTACCTTACACGGACGCGGCCGTAAATAGTGATATATAGAAAATCAGTTTAATCCGACGCGGACCGTTCTTTATTTACCGCTTTCCGGGGGAGGCTCTTTTCGGCGGAGATCCGGGAGACGATGAAATATATTCTCCGGGCGGCCGTTATCAATAAAAAAAAAGAAAAAAAAAAAAAACTTTCCCGAGCTCTTACGTTTCGCGCGTTTATTGGCTTGTATTCGGGCGGTCGATTTATTGTGACGGTCCCGCGAGAGACGCCTCGAAATCTAAGTGAGATTAGTAAGTATCGGGAGAGAGAGAGAGAGAGAGAGCAGGGAGAAAGGGAGATGGAAATACGCGAAAGTGATTCCGGAAAATGGATATTTATTACTTTCGGTTTGCGAGCGCGGGGAAGCTGTATTGTTTATATTGAGAGGAATAAATGGTGGAGTTTCAAAAGCCGGAAAGGATTCTACCAAATTAAATATATACAAATAAAAAGTTAAAATAAAATGATCTTTGATGTACAGCCGCCGTCTTAGATTATGTCATAGCATTTTAGTTCAGGCCTAGTGCAGACTATATCGATATATCTGCTTTAAAAACGTACCCTTCGTTATTTTCAAGATACCTACATTCATTGTATATATTAACCAAAACTTCTACATGCTTTTATTTGTTTGTTTAGTGGCAATTTCACTCACCATAGATAATACAGATACATATTAAGTTTGGCCGAACACGGTTTTTAAGTGGTGCAAGAGGTAACGTAATATGAGAACTTTTACGGTATCGGTGTTAGTAAGAAAGGGATGGTGCTAGGCGGTAGGGCTATATACTACTCAGATCAATTGTAGTGGCTGGTCTGCATTTATAGAAAGAAATGAGTTTCAAATTCTAATTTAATTTATATATTTTAATTTTATTGCTTTTGGAAACAGCTGTGACATTATAATAATAATAAATCCACTCACTGCAGTGTTTGTGTGTTTCGAAAAATTAAAAAAAGGACTAGCCAAATGTTGAATCACAGTGTTTTAATACTTATCCAATGAATTATTCATTTTAAAATAATGAGAAGTATACAGCCAATGGGAAAATAACATCATCAACATTGATCAATGAATACTTTATTTAGAATTTTAACATGTTGTTATGAATTTCTTCAAACAGTGAATTAAAAAGGAACAGTAACAAAGTTTTATTTTGTAAAATACTGTTGACGAGTTTTATTTATAACATGTAGTAATGTCGGCTTCAATAATAACTAACTTGTAATACAATTTGGCTAGTATATATATGAAAAGGTTAATGAGATTCTAATGAGTAAAAGTGAAGTTGATGCCTTTTGGAAAGTTGATTTGTATGGTTAATGATAACAAAACTATTAATCTATTACAATTGAAAGTAGTGAAATAATATTCTAAGAAATATAAGTGCATTTAAATAATATATTGATGTAATTCTATAACAATGTTATTACCTAAACGACGTTAATATTTTCGCAAAACCCTTGAATTAATATTTGGTACAATAACCATTATTGGTAATATACTCTGCTAATTTTTTTGTCATAGAAGCAACTAAATTTTCGTAATAATTAGTGCCTCGAAATTTTACCCAAATATTTTGCGGGTTGAGTCGCACACCATGTTACTCCAAATCCTCTCACTGTCTATATGTCATATTGTGATTAGAATATCAGAAATACATATGCAAACAAGGATCCCTGCACATTTCGCAATTCTGAACTGTTGAAAGATAAGGGGATCATTTTTGATAAGAAATATGTGATGTGGGTGCCTATCTGTCTGTAATCTTTAAAAGTCGAAAATAGTTATCAAAGAAATTGGGATCCGTAAATTATTATAGTGCTATGTAAAAACATGAATAATTCGAGTTGTGGAAACATGCGAAGTTTTATTATTTTTGTTAAGTTTCTTTCTTGCTATTAATAAATGCGTTACGCTAATTCTCTGATGCCTAATAAATGAATGATTTTGTGCTAAAAGAAAACTAGCTTTGTTGAGTCTTACATTGAGAGTGAATAGAATGTAATAAATCAAAACAGCCTATTGGTATAAGTTAGAGTTTCAAAAGTAAGTAGTAAGTTGAAAAAAATAAATAAAGCAAATTTTTTGTAGTATACTGTTTTTCAATTTTCGGTAAACGCGTGATATACAGACATGCATGTGAAAAGTAAACAAACATTGCACCCACTTATCCTAACGAGCAACCATAAATTGTGTTTTCACGGTGCCTTGCTTATGTTAGACGAACATATTTGGAGTATTTGAATGCGTTGGGTCCCTTAAAGGAGATATACTACTCTGGGTGACTCTGGTATATGCATATTGCTCTATGACATTTCTAAAAATTTCGATGTACATACTTTTCAATATCATCGAAAAAATTCGACTGATTTGTTATTAGATACTGGGAATATATTACGTGAGGTGGTGTAAAATATTTTTGGAGAGGGTGGATTATTTAGCGAAAGAGACGGTGTCCAGTAGCGGCTCTTGAAGATATTGAGTGGCGGGGCCAATCTCCAGCCAACTCCCCCTTTCCTATCTTCCCATTTTTGTTTGTATTAATTTTACAAAATTTTGAATCAGTTTAGTTCAGTTGGCAGCAATTTATTACCTCGTTTATTGCTAACTAAAATAATATCGATACAAACAAATTTAATGTAGACAAAATTTAGAAGAGATTTTAAAATGAAAAATACATTAAGTTCTTACCGGGAATACTTATCTATTTAAATATAAATACTAACCTATGTTCTTCGAACTTACATATATTTAGTCTTTAAACTGCACGTATGTACATACATGAGTCACTTGTTCACATTTCTTCACCTAACTAACGCAAAATTATTTTTGTGATTTTATATCGACAAAAACATAACACAACACAGAGCATATGAGTTATTTAAGCAAAGATCGTAGAGTAAAATATAATGGATATTCTAAGCATAAACGGACATATTTCTTACAAAGAATGGGGAAACACAATTCTTATTTTCTTTATTTGTTTACCTAAAACACTATTATGATGTATTTTTTTCAGGAATAACTCCCTTGTTATATTTTTTATTTCATTTTCATAATTTTTACTCTAAGAAAGATATGAATGATAGTTCATTTTGATTTGAAATACTATTATTATTACTTATTATTTACGATGTCATCTTGGAATAATACTATACTTTATTACCATAATTAATAAATATTGAATATTCTTGAATCAGAATCTAGCTGATCAAAATTGCTAAGTTCTTGTACTGACATTTATTTGTGTATATTTATTATTTTTACGCAAATGGGGTAAAATGCGAAAATTAGGTAATAAAAAGTCTGCGTTGCGATCGCTAACATCCCATAAAGATGCCCCCAAAATCAAATTCTCCTTAATTAAAACTAAACTCACCGATCAATCTTTACTTCGCGAGATACCTCTCGACTTTTATAACACCCCAACACACTGACTGACTTGAGCCTTGTAAATTCCTATGTAAAGGTACATATAACTTCGAAGCGAATGTGTTAAGATCCGAGCACCGGAATTCATCAACTGCGATCGTAGATTTTGGGAAACTTCGGAAACACGTAAAGTTAAAACACGATTCCCGACACTTTCCCTCATCCTCCGCGAACTTTCTCACCTTTTCCTAGACTGACTGGGAGCGAAGCCGGACAGGAAATAATTATTCGGGGCTGGAACTGGGCGTCCACGTTTCAAACGCAATAAATTCCAATAACGCCTCCCCGTTTCGGCCCTGGAAAGTTCGGAACATAACTTACGTGGGCGCTCGCCGTACTGCTTGGGCCCCCTTTATAGAGATATCAGAAGTTTTGGGGGGTCGATGGGGCGCGTCAGGTTACTCCTTTGGTGGGGTAGAAGGGGAGACTAATATTACGCCCGGAATTAAAGACGGGAGTTAAACAGCAAGTAAATTTATATGTATATACAGCAGAATTATATAACGCCGGTTGAATTAGTATACAGCAACATCTGCTTAAAGTATTTTCTGAACCTAACGCAGTAGATAAAACTAATAAACAGGAAAATTTAAATCGTAACGTACTGCTGTGGACTGGCGCCCCGGTTTTCGCAAATTCAGATGTTGTTATGTTTACTCCGATCAGCCTTTGTCAATGTGTCGGGAGAATTTTCTCAAATTCAAATGTTTATTTTTATATAAGATATAATTAAAGGATTAATAGTTTGATTTATTTAGTTAAGTGTTCAGTTGTTTTAAATTAATTTCATTCATTTAAATATCTAGCGTTCGCTGGTATTGTTTATGTTATTATGTTTTGTGATTTTGTCCGTTGGCGGACTGATCTGTTGCGGCTTCGCTGTACGCAGCGGTCGAGATTGTAAGGACTAGTTCCTCGATAGACGTTAGAGCGTGAGTACATATATTTCAAATTTGTTTGCTGCCATTTTCTTAATACTTTTGATATAGAGATTTGTTTCGTTTATTTTGTTTTATTCTTGTCCATCAAGGAACTCGCTTATTAATAATTGTTATTATATTGTTATGTACACATTTTAGATATAAGATCATTTATTATTTCGTGCAGGAAGATAGATTTTAGTTTTAATTCCCTCATTATAATTTTAAAGAGTTCATTTTTGGTTTTCTAGTTTGCTGTGTCATTTTTATTTTATTAATCACCTCGGGTTGGGTGAATAGTAGTATTGTTCTTGCTTTTAGTTTTCATTTTTGTAAATTATTGGCGTTCCACGAATTTATTTTATTTCATTTTGATACCACGTGGTTTGATTTGAAAGATATTTGATTATCTTCCTGGACAACTTATTTTTTTTTTTTTGCTTTGATATTGGAAATAGCATTGTCCTATTGTGATTTAGAATCACGTGCAGTTTCTTATAATAAATGTTTGATTGTGAATTAACGTCTTTGGGTTAAAAATACTGTTCTTTTAATTTTAAACTAAACCTTTTCAGTTTTTGGGGTAATTAAGAAAGTCAGATTTCTTTCACCCACAATTTAGTTTTCGTGATTAGACTCAAGTTTTCGCGAAGGTAACTCTGAGATTAATTGTTCTTTTGCGCCCTTTTAATTTTTATCCATTGAGCTAGTTAATTTAATTTTTCATTGTTAAGTTTGCATTTTTCAAATTCAGTCTGTACACAGCAGTACGTCTCAAAAGTTTTGGGAAAAAGTCAACTTTTTTATTCTACTTTTTG
Source organism: Protaetia brevitarsis (assembly GCA_004143645.1). Taxonomy (NCBI): domain Eukaryota; kingdom Metazoa; phylum Arthropoda; class Insecta; order Coleoptera; family Scarabaeidae; genus Protaetia; species Protaetia brevitarsis. The sequence goes on along the minus strand of RXPK01001939.1, from coordinate 43,348 downwards.
TTTTATTTTTTTTTTTACATTTTAACGATAATATTATTCTTATATATGTAGTCTTAATTCAACTGATATACATAACATATAACATTTACATGATGGATAAAGGCCATGCTCTTCTATGGCACATAATTTATTTTTCACTTGGTCCATTAGTCTTTGGACGGCAGCAACGTCAACCTCCCGCATTTTCTGAAAAATTCTGCATCTTAACTCCTCTTCATTTTGGGCTTTCCAACCGCCATCTTACTGCTCAAAAGTGATCAAAATTCCTCATTGGGTCTCGCCTGAGGAACATCTGAAGGATTATCTTTTCATTCATAAACTATTTATTTAAATAGGAATGAATGCCATCATCAGGTTTCCTACAAGATAAATATAAATTAGAATTGAGTGTAATAAAGGATAATTTATGAAAATATTATATGACTCGTTCCAGGAGTGTCTAAAAACACAATACAAGAGTACTGAAATAATATAACTATAATCAAATTCGTAGACTGAATTGAGGAACCATCACGAGGAAGTCTGAAGAACTACTGCAGCTCAGTATGAGTCACGCAATAAGCCTTCGCGTTGAATGATCACAAAATGATCAAAAACTGGTGGTTAAAAGGAAAAAAATAAATAAAGCGCAAGTTGAGAAGGACTTGAAGATTACGTAAGGATAACATTAATTAGTTCTTTTACCGCAAAACAGCTGTTATAGGTATATGCTTATGCACTAATATAATTAGATATTTTTATCTATTTCTACAAATACCTTAAAGATATTTAATTTTTGTTGTAGAACCTTCGTGACCTACAAACGTTGTCCCAATGTGTTTAAGTGTTCCAAATCGGTAAGATGGAAGTGGGTTTTAAATGGTGAAATCCAGGTAAAAACGCTTATAATAGATTGCCTCGTTGTTAATGGTTATTTACCTTTGACTGGATTTATCAAATATCGTTGCTTTAAAGCTGTATTGTAGAAAGAAATATAAAGAAATTTAATAAGGCTTTGTCTCCCTTAATAATAATAAAATTGCCAAAATGCTGCATCCTTCATTCATTCATTCATTCATTCAAGTTAGGGTGGGCACTTGATGTCCGGTCACTTGAGCTTGGTGCTCATTGTATTGCATCCCTATTGATTCTCTTATTTCCACTCGAGCAGCTTGGTGTTCTCTATAAAGCCCAGTATCTTGCCCAGTGGAAACTTGAGGACCTTCGAGGGCTCCGATAGATCTCTCCCGAAATATTTCTGCTTGAGTACCTTTAGTTCCTCACATGTGCAGATTACATGTAAACTCGTTTCCTCCTGTAGTTCGCATCTTCTACACCATGGTTCGCTTACCCGGCCTGTGTTGTATAGATGCTTTTTCAGAGAACAGTGTCCAGTTACCAACCCAGTAATAGTTTTAACTTCTTGCTGCATCCTTAACTAGATAGCCTGGAATTCAGAAAAAAAACGTCTTACTATGTGCTCATTAAAACGAATTCTAAAAAAGTTTTTTGTTTTTCTCTTTTAGTCACTCTCAGTGAACTAAAAAGCTAAATCAAAATTAAATCAATCACAGCTTGAGGAGCTAATAAAAGGTAAAAATTAATCGATTCATCATATTAAATACTACTAAAATACTTACTCCGATGTTATAAGCCCATTAATAATACAGCACCTGCACACTGTGCTATGATGTGTGACCAAATGCCTTTGGAGCATCAATCAACGTGAAACGGCCAAGAACTTACACCTTTTTTGTTTTTAAAAATTTGAAAAACTTAATATCACCAACTGAAAACTTTAAGCTGAAATAGTTGATAATAATTGTTGCCAAAACAAAGGTTATTAAAACAAGGTTGATAAATAAAGTGTTAGAAACGATAATGAGCACATAATAATTCGTCTTTCATTTTAGTAATTGAAAATAACAAGTGGATACCGTTGCAGCTTTTGAAGGGTTAGTCTATTTACTTTATTTACAAAACTGCATTAAGAACATATTTTCAAGCCCTAAGTTCCAGCGATATGAAACCCAAGTGTTGGCTGCGATATGTTGACGATACTTTTGTAATATGGCAACACGGAGAAGAAAAACTACAACAGTTCTTGGAATACATAAACTCACAGCACCCAGCCATCAAGTTTACCATGGAGAAAGAACAAAATGGAAATCTCCCTTTCCTAGATGTTATGGTTAAGAAAACAAAAGAGGGAATGCTACAGCACGCAGTATATAGAAAGAAGACGCACACCGATAGATATCTGCATGCAAGATCTCACCATCATCCGATGCAGAAGAAGACATTAATACAAACATTGCTATCCAGAGCCGAAACCATCAGTGACGAACAACATCTTACCAGTGAAAAGATACATGTGGAGAAAGCACTAAAGAAGAATGGTTACACTGACTTCGACATAAAGAGAGCCACTAAGAAGAAGACGACACTGGAGACAACTACAGAACCACGAAGAGGGATGGCGTGTTTTTACATAGCAGGAGTCACCGAAAAAGTAGGCCGAATTTTGAAGAAACGTATCGTACAAGTACGCTTCGGGACTGAACGTCGATCCAGCAGTATCTACCGACCGCAAAGGATAAGATACCTAAGGGGCGCACAGAATGTATCTACAAGATAACATGCCAATGCGGACAGTGCTACGTCGGACAAACAGGAAGAGCCATCGACATAAGAATAAAAGAACACGAGAGGGACGCAAGATTAAGAAGGACCGAGCAATCAGCAGTGGCAGAACACATGCACGACACTGGACACAAAATGGATTTCAAGAATGTAAAAGTAATAACTACCACCAAGAACTACGGGAAAAGACTCATCAGGGAAGCCATAGAAATGAGAGAGAATAAAACCGTTAACAGAGAAGAAGGGTACCACCTTAGCAACACGTGGAAGAGCCTACTACGAACCGTCACGGTCAATGGAGCGGAAACTACACGGTTGGATACACCAGGGGCGTATATAAGAAGAATGTCGGACCATGGAGAATCAGTTCAGCTATCCTGAAGTAGCTGTCAGTATGAAGAGCGAAACGTCGAGCGAAAGTTTTGACACACGGCGAAACCTGCAAGAAGCTATTAGTTATAACATATTTTCAAATAAATATCTAGGAAAAATAGGTAATTTTGATAAGATTTATTCAAGTTTATAACAAACAAATCAGATCCCGCAAACCCGCGAAACAAATTCATTTCTCCCTATGTACGCATTGCACCGATTTTCATAATAAAACAAACCTAAATTCCCGAGCAGCAAATAATAGCGACCGAAGCCGGTTAGGTATGTATGTCTATGTTTTTGTTTCGACTTTCTAAGCCGCCCGGGTCAGCGAAGCTCACACACACTCGCAGATATAAATCGCGCATGGCAACCATATAGAAGTAGAAATAATAACTCTGCGAGGACGGGAGAGATTTTCGTGGGCTCCCGAATGCCCCTACCGATTCCGGTTTTATTATAAATTACTAACACACGAGCCGTATGTTGTAGTTATATATGGAGTATATTTCATCTACACGTACGTTCGACCCGGAATCTTTCGATGGACGTGGGCGAAATTCGAGCTGACTCATCTTTCGCGGTTATTTCGCGATATATACGGACTGGGTTAGTGGTCGTACAGGGAATTGATGATGTAGCGATAATTTCGCATACGATACGCGATGAATATTGATCTGGGAAATTTTGATGGATCCGCCAGGGATTAGGACGCACGCCCTTCATACGGGATATTATTGCCGGGATGGAATTAAAGTCGTTATATACGACCTGGCAATCTGTTATGCAAATAAAATGTGGCCGGATATTTATTTTACGAGCGACTATATCGTCAAGTTGATATTTGTAAGATGGGGCGAAATATTAATATTTATTTGTTTAAAACTGCATATAAATGCACGCTATAATTTTAGACGGTTTCATTTTATTCTTGTTAAGGATACCAATTCTGTGGTTATACACAAGGGTAATTAGAGCCATGATAACGTACGAAGCAATGGTGTGGTGGCCAAAGGTGCGGCAGGCGGAGGTGGCCAAAGTCTGGCGTGTTTGTGTGGTACAGGTGTAAGAATTTGGGCTTAACCTTGGATGGGAGCCTTATTTTCGATAATCACGTCTCGATGTGCATTAGATCTGCCTATACAGCTTTAAAGCTAATATATCCACACTGCCACTGTTTTTCAGTTAATTTGAAGAAAATCCTTTGTGAAACCTTAGTGCTGTCACATTTATCATATTGTTGTGAGGTATATGGACCGTGTTTGAAGGCGGATACCTCTGCACGTATACAGAGGGTTCAAAATTCGTGTTTGCGTTTTCAAAAATTAAATATAAATATAAGAAAATATGAAAGAATTTCCAACAAGTTACCTGAGGTGGGGTGGCTGAATATGAATGACCGTAGGTTGCTTGTGAGCGCTTGTACATTCCACAAAACTATTTTATATAAAGAACCCACTTAATTATATCAAAAAAAATCATTTCGTACTGAAGTGCACAATCCGAATTTGAGGTTTAGGGGTAGGCTTAAACCCCCTACTTATCCTGATCCTTTACTTATCAAATAGCAAAGACTTATAATAAGATACCGGATCAATTTAAATTGCTGAGTGTGTCTGCGTTCAAATCTCCATTTAAGCGATATCTTTTGGAGTGATGATTGTTTCGTGTGCTATTCGCAACGCTTTTTATTATTTTTTTTTTTATGTTGCTCGACTGCATATTAACTTTTTTGCCTTTAATTTTATTTTGCTTTAAATGTGGTGGGGGTTCATGCAGGATATTAGGTAGTAAGGTAAATTAGGTTTCACTTTCTTTATATATTTCTCAAATGCTTCAAGGTGTACCGGTAGAGCAAGTGAAGTACGCCTTGTGATTTCTTTTTGATTTTGACTAATATTATTTTTCTTTACTTATTATTTTAATGTCATAATCAGAAAGAATAAAACTATATTGTTATTATTATTATTATTATTATTATTATTGATTTACAATCGTTTAAGAATCAGAAAATGTGGTTGTTGTCGCTCTGGATTCAAATTTAAATGATACTTGCTTCTTTGGATATTATCATTACACCGAATGAAAATTCTTAAACGTGTCCATTTTTTCACTCATTTATAAAAATATTTTACTGCATTGTGTTAGAAGAGTTAACAGTTCCGATTATTGACATGATACAAATGTCGTGGCACTATTATTTTCCTATTGTTTTAGTTTCTATTCGGATATCCAAGATTGAAATTATTAATTTTGAAAAAAGCTGTACCTTCAATTGGTAAATAAATTATAACGTGTGAAATATCGTTGTAGAGGTAATTCCAAATTCTTTCAGAAAATTAGAAAAAAAAACCACTATCCCATTATACTTTTGCGATGCTCTTTTGTTTATGTGGCATTTCTTTCTCATTTAATGTACATGCAGTATTTTTGACCTAATAAATGTTTTCTCTCATAATCAATGAATTACATACTTGGACACAGAAAATCAATCACACTGTATATCAAAAACTATCAAATAATATGTCATAAAAATAAGCTGTTACTGACTGTAAGTAACAGTTGTAGCTGTACTACCAATATTTTTAAAATGTAGAGTGTTTGATATCATTGGAATTGGAAGGAATCTGTCTTCTAAATTAATTATCACAGAGAGCTCATGTCTTTCTATTTAAAAAAAAAAAGTAAAAAACGAAAGTGTGTTTGTAGTTTATTATATTGTCAGTAAGAGAGCTTTTAGCAAAATCGAAGCATTCTAGCTTAAATAATTGCAAATTGTTTATGGATATGGTGGTCACGATTTAAAAAATACCTACATGTAACTTGATATCCAGTTTAGACGCTAGAATCGTTGGGTAAGTACCAAGTGTAACATTTGAATTCAACGGCGTCGGTACACATCATATTCAAATTTGCCTAAATTTAAAATAGCGTCTGCTATAGTGATAGCCTTATTCCGAGTATGGCATTATGATAACCTAATAAGACTATACCCTATCACGATGCAGATTTTATTAAAAAAAATATAAATAAAATGGCTCGGAAGCCATAATGATGTACTAGTACATATGTACGTAAGTCAACAACATTCAAGTCTATGACACGCAAACTGAAGACTAGAACAATATGATAGGTGCACCGAGTGTGATTCCAATGACAATTCGCGTCTAGCATTAATTCATCTTATAACGCATTGAATCAACTGTCGTATTGTCCATCAGGTGGGAGGAAATCAGAGAGAATTGATTGAACGAGACGCAATCAGCCCTACACACATGACGTATGTACGATTTCACATACACGGGAAACCCTAAATCATGCATGCCCCAATTGCAAATTACAGCTTGGCGCGTCGATGTATGTTCATACATACTAATCACACGAAAGCCAAGGTAGATTGACCTATTGCATAATTTTCTTTTTCTGATTTAAGGAATGTTGGTGAGGGAGAACATTAAAATATTTCACGTCTTATACAGGGCAGTACTATTAATAGAAGCGATGTTAATGTATCAGCAAGTGTACAAAAGATATATAGTGATTTAAATGAAGAAAAAGTTACGTATTTTATAAACGAATAAGATACATTAAAACATTAAGTTGTTCTGGTAAAGTTCTAAAATTAAGAACCTTTAAACTGATAAAATTTCTAGCCGAAGTTTTTTTTTCCAGAATTTAGATACACGGTTTGTTTTTATCAGGCAGATCATATTATAAATAGTTTATTTAATCATGTCATAAATCTCAATATTAATTTCTGCATCATAAGAATTACTGCAACGTTGTTTTTAGTTTTGCGCAAAACTCTTCTGACACATAACGTCTCCAAAGAATTCAGAATTCTTGTATGCATTTGATATTTGATATGACTCTACAACTCTTTTCAGGCGATCTTTTTCTTACAATATTGCCAACTGTTATAAATAACAACATACCAGAGCGCTTCAACACTCTCAGTAAATCCTCTTTTGGTAACCATGTATATATTTCTCTTTCTGATAGATAGATTTTTATATGTTGTGCAGTATATGGTATACAGGGTGTATCAAATATAAAAGTAAATTTTGTTTGGGTGTTAACAACACGACATATAAAGCACAAACCCACCGAAACCGGATTTCATCATTAAAGAATTAAGAAAAGTAAAATTTAGAGCCAAAAATTCTTTAGTCCGGGCCTGATGCAAGGAAACGCCATGATAAGCACCCGTTAAACGTGGCATTATATATAAATACATTGCACTCATTTAGTATTATTCTTAATGGTATGCCGTAAGTTCATTTAACGTCATTCTGAATAAATAAAGGCCCTTGTAAAAATAGCAAAACTGAGGCATATTAAATTTCCTCTTTATATAAAATAAACATTCCTTTTTTGTTAAGAGCATTCTACGTAAGTCTACAAAGTATTATTTTTAATATCCTGTTAAGACGTTCGAGTTTCACCGGATATGCGACTTCAGTAGTTACAAAAAACGTAAATATTTTTCTTTCGCTTTGTCGAATCGAGAGTTAGTTGTTAATAAACGGTACACATGAATCTGAGTTATTTCTTTTGGATTTATTTAATCATATAACGCAAAATGAATTGAATCGAATTACACAGAAATAGATGCAGATACAGAAAATTTGCAAACACGCCTTTTTACTATGATGTCGCGCGAAAATGAATCTATACATTCCCCCGCTTTTGCCGATGCATCAAGCTTCGATTTTCTTTATATGAAATCATGATGGTCCTGAAAAGGATCGCTTTTCGAGACGGGAAGAATTTAAATAAAATGTTCGAAGTGGCTTGCACTCCAAGCGGCGATCCACACAAAACTAACAGCGGTAATGGCTGAATGATAGTGGTATGTAGGGGTATACTCGGGACAGCATTTAGGTTGGGTACAGGTGCGGCTCTAGCCCACGGCATTTATAAAATATGTTTTTTCTCGTTAATGCTTACAGATAGACCCCCTGTGCATTAAGACTTTTTGATTGTATGTGATTACAGCTGCTACATATTATTATATTTACCTCTATATCTGATACACCCTGTATACTGACAAGGTGTCATAACATAAACGATAAATTAAAATAAAAGAATGACCACTTCACTCAACATATCAAACATTATAAATCATCTGCCAAAAACCCCATTATAAGTGTAGTAAGCCTTATTCACCAACAGCGATTTTAATTTTTTTCTTAAAACTATTAATATTAGTTAAACCTCCAATAAGAAGCGGGAGTTTATTGAAGCATTCACATCCTCTGTATGTTAAACCCCTTTACGGTATTGTGCAAATCGAGCTTGTATTGTTCCCTATATCTTATATCATGATTTTTAAATACGAAATAACATATCTCTCAGATATATACAGCGATGGCAATGTTAATATTCTGTAATTAATAATTAATGAGGCTCCACACGAGTCACGCCACTCGAGTCCTGCAAAATCCTAATCGCGCGCTTCTGCAGCCTAAACGCCCTCAGCCAGTTAGTTCTACCCCCAATGAATCACACCAAATCTTAAATAACACAAAAACAAGCAAAGTATGTGCGAACCACATCGCATAATAGCATTAATTTTTCACTCGCCCGATTGTATCTATTGTTTAAGTATGTTGTGTACTCTTGTTTTGTTTTGATATTGATATATGTTTAGAATTAGGTGGTAGAGTAGTCATTTATATTTTATGAGTGAACTTTGCCCTTTTTCTAATTGTATTATTATATATTTATATATTTTATTGTAGTTCAACAGAGTCTCAATCAATGCATATTATTATTAATACTATAGTTCATTTATTATAACAGACGAGGTACTACGTGCGTCAGTTTGCTATGACGTCACGGCCGTGTTGCAAATTTTCTGTTCGTCAAAACGTAAACAAACCGTTAGGTTATTTAACTGTCAAACACTTTTGACAGGTGAATAAACAAACTCTTAAAAATAACGTTTACTGTTAATATTAGTGATGATTCTTTTTGAAAATCAGGATTTAAAGTATGTTAATCATGATAGCAGTGGAAAAAAATAACAAAAAAGCACAGTGAGTACAATAAATTTAATCGGACCATTATCGCTTAAAGTATCACAGTAACGATTAGTATGCAAGTTCTTCTCTATCCAAACCAGTCTCTCTGATTTACTACTTCTGAATTTCGTTTCCAATATGTTGTAACACCAAGTACGTCAAATTTCCAGACTAATTTAATTCATCCGCTTTATACAATTGTATGCATCCTCCGATCTGCCATATTCATCCATCGTTCGTAACAAACTTCCTTTTCTTTGGGAACAAACAATATCTACCACAACAATGTGTTTCAACATACAAATGTCTTTTTTTCTTAAGAGCACTTTCAAAATGTTTAATTTATGTTAGAAAATGTAATAGTATAGAAAATGTTGTGAAAGAACCACTTCTGTAAACAATATTTGTATATACTCACTGTTTTCGTACATGTCATAAATTGTGTTTCCAATAGCACATTGACAATGAGTAGAATAATTAATTTTTACATTTATTTCGTATGCATTTTCGTTTGGGGTTAGTGGATGTAATTCCTTGTGTACTCATGGATGAAATTTTGCTTATGTTTGCAACATGAATGTTTAGAACACACGTTACTCTCTAAAAACGAAATACTGTAAATATTGACATTAAAATATATGGATTTTAAACTCCTCGCACGAAAGTTACGGGAGTAATGCCCGTTGTTCTCGCGTTTCTGCGTCGAAATACACGATTAACGAAACTATTAACTCCTTCGATTGTTTACACAATGGTTTCGATATGGTTTAGTTGTAATAACTACTTATTTTAAATAAATATATACCAAGTATAAACGCAAATTCCCACACTTTACTGCAAATGCAGATTATAACCCTTTGACAGTTGACAGCTATAACTAAATTGGTGGGAATACATTGAAAAGATGTGACAAGCATGCAATTTGAAAAGCAGTAGACACCAACATATTATCTTTAGTTGAACATGAATAAGTTATATGTTAGTTGGTTATTTTAATAATATGGTATTGCATGGCCCGAATTTGCAAGTAATGACGTACCTCGTCTGTTATAGTAAATGAAGTATATCATTATTATATATTATATTTAATTTTAGTATATTTTCTTCAGTATAATTGTGATGTTGTTAAGCCAGCCACTTTTATTTTCCTCGATGGACATTATTAATTTTTTAAATTATTAACTTTAGTAGACTATTTTTTTTTACTATGCACGTTCAGATGAAAATACCTCCCAGAAGATATTTATGCATTCAAATTAGCGTACCTACTGTAAAACTTATCCACGTGGCACACTGTGTGTCTGGCTAATTTCACGAGGGTGTAAGGGTGTTATTAAAGTCGTACATTCACTGGCGAGTCGCACAGGTTATTATTTGTTGTGGGGAGGGTGCGAGCGAACGTACCGTACGACATTGTGCTTTTAATAAAGGAGGTAGGTTTAATTTATAGGCAGACTCGTCCTTGCGAAACTGTTGCTGAATTGTTGCTTCGTAAAACCTGAATTTATTTTTTTTTCTTTCAATGCTAGTTTTGATTCATTTCTGTTGGACCGTTCCGGTCATGTTCAGAATCATGTTTAGGCAACCGCAATTATTTTACTGTTTAAGCGAAATGACTATGTAGATGAGGAATTGTCACGAACTACTTCTGCGAACAATGTTATTCTAAATTTTAAATTTTAGTTTAGTTTGCCATATTAGACACTACTGGAGAACGGAGGTTAAGTACCTAGGCCTTACGCCTAGACAATAAACTTCTATGGAACACACATGAACTTGAAGTAACCAACAAGGCCAAAAAGTCCTGATGGTATGCAGAAACTTTCCAGGAAAAAATTGGGGATGCAACCCAGAAATACTGCTTTGGATGTATACAACGCTAGTGAGACCGATCATCACTTATGAATCAGTAGCTTGGACCAAAAGAACTAATCTGGCCAACGCGAGAATTAACCTCTGATAAGTGCAAAGATTAGCATGCATATGCATAACGGGGATATGAGAACTTGCCCAACAGCAGTTATCGAGGTAGTATTGGATCTTACTCCTTTCCATGTTGTGGTAGAGAGCGTGGTAAAAAGAACCACACTCAGAATGGTCAAGGAAGGAATGGTTAGGTGTAGGAATCAATCTCCTGATGGCGATAAAACCTGGAACATGTCCCAGGATGTCAAAAAAAAAATCAATTTTGTGAAGGAATTCACCATAAAGCTTAGTAACAAGAGCGAATGGAATCATAACACCATATTGAAATTGAATAGAAATGTCATCAAATGGTACACTGATGGTTCCAATACGCCAGAGGAAACTGGAATAGGAATATATGGACCTAGAACTTCGAAAGCTTGGTAAAATATCCAAGTATCTTCCAGGCGGAAATACACGCTATAGAAAGATGCGTCCAGTTCAATATTGATAGAAATTATTGAAAGCCTGAGGTTATCATCATGTCTGATAGTCAAGCAGCGATCAAGGTGCTGAGCCCACATGAAATCAGTTCCAAGATGGTCTGGGAATGCCTAGGGAAATTAAATGAGCTAGGCAAAAGAAATAAAGTAACCCTCCTGTGGGTTCCGGGTCACACAGGAGTGGAAGGAAACGAAATAACGGATAATCTCGCAAAAAGGTCTGGAATGCCTTTTGTAGGCCTGAACCTTTTTATGGGATAAGTAGCAGTATTATGCTGAAGAAATTGAAAAGAGAAATGGAGCAGAGAAAATCTAATTATTGGGAGAATCTCCAGGGAATGAGGCAAACTAAAATTCTTCTAGGAACCTATAACCAGAAGAGTTTTACAGAATGCATCAACCTGAGTAAGAACAATGTTCGCATATTAACAGGAATACTTTCAGGCCATTGTAAACTGAAAGGACATCTGAGTAAGCTTGGATTCGCAAAGGAACCTGAATTTAGATTTTGCGAGGAATAAGATGAAACATCCATCTATCTCCTCTCAAACTGCGTAGTAACTTAAGGGCGTTGCACCTGGGAGCATGTGAAATCGAAGAGGGAGACTTACCTATAACCTGAGGCCTTCTGATATCTTACAGTTCCTGAAAGGAATAGAATTGGAAGACCAGCTGTAAAACAGCAAGAAGATCTCTTAGGTCACAGTATAACATCATTCTCCCCACATACATACAATATAAATGAATGCATATTCAAATGTTCGAAAAACAATGAGGACGCGTATCTTTATGCGAAACTTCCTTTAATGTCCCGATGTTCCGAGCGACGAAAACAAAGTAAATATTTACCGTTGTTCTTTGCCGCGCCCGCTTCTTACGAGACGCGATCTCTCGCTTTCAAAGACTAATTCCTCTCTTCTCGCTAACCGGAATTTAAAACGCTAAATCAACTGACGTAGACGGGGAGGAGATTGCGGGCCATTTCTATTCGGGAAAGGAGCAGCGACGGACGAGGAGTAAATAAATTATCCGTTCGGCCGCTTTTCGGCAATCGTAAATTAATAAAGAAATGGAGGAGAGCCGACGCCGTTGGCAGAGGAAGAGAAAAATTAAAATAATCGCGCGATAAAAACGCGAGTCCGCGTGACGCGAATTTCTGCAGCTCAAGAGAGTGGGTTAACTGGCCGGACTTTGTACATTATTTAGGTTTTAGAGATCCCGACGGGGTGCGATTAATCCTTTCGGGCGTAAAATTAAAAGAAATTCACCGCCTGTTTAAGTGGCTAACTCTTTGAGAATGACTTAACGTCACGTAGAAGGTGGCGAATATAAAAAAAGGGCTAATTGAGAACGGAATATTATATTCTTGAAGTTGAAAGGTGCGGATGCACAAGTTTGAGTTGATTTAAGATGTGGAAAATTATTGGCTGAATCTTAATTATAATTACTACATAAATGAATACATTATCCAAATCTAAATTAAAAGATTACTTAAACTAGAATATACTTTCAATATAATCAACTAACAAAATATTACATATTATTACACATAACAATATATATATAAATAAAATCATAGAGTGTTTTATAAGAATCAGCATTGTTGTAATAAAATTATTATAACTTTCAACAGAATATATTGAATACTTCCTACAGCAATATTGCCCCTCCACTCAAGTGTTTCACATATTTATTTCGAATTGTTTTATTATTTCTTCGTCAAAATTATTGCTTCTTCTGAACGGATATTTTAAAAAAATATATATAATAAGCATCCACACTAGAACATTTTTTTTCTTTTTTTAAAAACAATTGTAACTCCAATATTTAAAAAAGGTGATAAACTAAAACCGGAGAACTACAGGCCGATATGTCTATTATCAACTCTAAATAAGATCCTTGAAAATACAGATGAGCAACTACTTGCTAAAAAAAATCAGGAACGACATCGGCGGTAAATGATTTGATCAATTCAATAAAAACAAAAGTAGCGCAAGGAAATATTGTAACTGCCCTCTTTATAGACATGAGAAAGGCATTTGATACAGTGTCAAAGATAAAACTTGTCGAAAAGCTGGAAAAAATTGGAATAGATCATATAGGGAAACAACTAATGAAAACTTATCTGTCTGAAAGACCCACAGGCGATAAAAATAGGAAAAAAACAAACGTAAACAATTATGCGCAAAATATGGGATAACTCAAGGTGGAAACTTACCGCCAGTTTTATACATCACCTACACAAATGATATTTTCAATTTAAACATTACTGGTGAAATATACGCATACGCCGACGACATATAATATACTCCAACAAACACGAAAACTACATACAAAACCAAATCAATGACGATATACAAAAATTGGAAGCATGGTTTAACGAAAACTTATTAACAATAAATGAAGAGAAAACAGAATACATGGTCCTCACAAGAAAAAAATATAAACCAACCTTTACCGTCAAAGTGAATGGACAAAAAATACAAAAAATTGAGCAAACTAAATATCTGGGAATAACAATACAATCTAATTTAAAATGGGATGCACACATAAATAACTTAATTAAGAAAAATACAACAGCTATAGCAGGGCTAAACAAAATACGGAAAGTAATCCCAGAACACATGAAAAAACCAATGTATAACAGTTTATTTGCATCACATATGAACTACTTAATAAACGTATGGAGCGATACAACTAAAAGAAACCTAGACAAATTACAGATTCAGCAAAACAGAATATTAAAGCTGATACAGTTTATGGATAGCAGAACACCAACAACAGAAATATATAAAACAACAAAAGAACTAAATATAAAGCAGCTAACTAAACAACACAAAACTTACTATTCATACGTAAAATAGAGAACCAATTAATTAAAACTAACCGGAAATTAATGAGTAATACAGAAATACACACACATGAGACAAGAAGTTACTACGAACGGAAAAGACCATCTGCAACAGATACAAAACAACACCAACCACAGAATTCATAACAGAATACAATAAGTTGCCAAAAGAAATAAAAACTTTAAACCACACAAGATCAACAAAAAGCCATTAAAACAATAATTCAACAGCAACATACATAAAAAATAAGCAGTGGAATCACCAAGAACGCCCTCGATACCAGTAGCTCGGGACGAGACAGGGGTCCCACCATCTCGTGACGAAGATAGAGGGCGAGGAAATGCAGCACGCCGACGCGGCATACTATGTATATATTTATTATATGTATTATTTTTATGTAGCGTTTTGAATAAACGAGACTTGAAATTCAAATAAGTCTCCATACACTCGATAAGACTTTCAATTTACGCTTTTAAATTAGTTAATGTCATATCTATAGAGAAAGAAATATTGCAAAAAGTATTTAGGAAGTCCACAGGTACATGATTGTACAAAGGCAACATTTTATTCTACTAATTACAAATAAAAAAAAAAACATTTATAATCAACAGATATCAATTCAAATACAAAACTCTCCATACAGTCAATTTATAGTAAACCATCACTCTTCCATCTGATCTAAAAACCATTAAATTTCGATTCGTCACTGAATATTACTGACTCCCAAAATGACAGAGGTTTGTTGACATGCATTTTTGCAAACTCAAAACGAAGCATCTTCATTCATTCATTCATTCATTAATTCATTCATTCAGTTCATTCCAAACCTAAGTCCCCCCCCTGGGCACTTGAGCTAGGTGCATTGCTACCATCCCTCATTCAATTCATTCATTCAAGTTAGGCGTGGCCTTGACATGGTGCTCATTGTACCATCCCTATTGATTCTCCTACTTCCACTCGAGCAGCTTGGTGTTCTCTATAAAGCCCAGTATCTTTCCCAGTGGAAACTTGAGAACCTTCGAGGGCTCCAATAGATCTCTCCCGAAATATTTCTGCCGGAGTACCTTCAGTTCGTCACATGTGCAGATTACATGTAAACTCGAAGCGTCTTGTTCTTTTTACTGATAAACGGTCCTAGGAACTCGCCCGTGAAAACCCGCGTTTTGCATAATATTTCTTACCGTTTCAGGTACTACTTGTAGTCCATATTCATGTTCTAACATTTGTGCCAGAAGAGGCGCACTTATTTTGGATTTCTCCATTAGTTTTGGCGGGCTACTACCGAACGTCGTATTTTCACTAACTTTTGTATCTATTTAGCATATATTGGAGTGGATGAGATTTATTTATGATTTTTTGCTATTTTTCCTAATGACACCCCTGATGTTGTCTTAAATTAACATTAATTTTCGAATTGATTTGTGGTACCTCCATCTTAATACAATAAAATCGACCGCACGGTGCAATGGCCGCGTTCAGAGTACATATCAGTAACTGTATCCGCTACACAAAATGGCGACCGCTTATTGATGTAGCGTGTGTTTTGAGACGAATTGTTTAACAGTTCCTAAACGCTGCGAACAATTACTGTATTCTGAAAGCGGCCAATGTCAATATTTAAATTAAATAGAATTTTTAAGGCCGACTGCGCCGCTGAGAAGGAAGGGTGCATTATTGCTAATCTTGCGAGTCGCGCAGCAATATGCGGTACCGGTTGTTGGTGGGTGACCATCCGGACAACACTTCTCAGCGGCTCGGTGTGTTCCAGCACCCTCCAAGAACTTCAAGACCTGTAGTGGTGAATTATTATTTCTAGACATTATAAGTTTGGAAATGGACTAAAATTTTTCAAAAATATAAAACCCCCGGATTATAATCGGGAACCATGTGTTTATTTAGACATGTAGGAAACTTTTTGTGTTTGAATTTATACATCATTATGATATATATTTCTTTTATACGTAATTGGTAGATTAAAATGTTGCTTTTGTGTGAAACATGTGCCTATGAACTTCCTAAATGCCTTTTGCAACATTTTTTTTCTCGATATATATGGCATAAACTTTAAGTTAACTTAAGTTAAAAGTGTAAATTGCAAATCTTATCGATTGTATGGAGACTTATTTGATCCAGTGTATATAACTTGAGGTAACAAACCAAGTAGTTATCTATTTAAATGATAGTTCTATTTGCTTGTAATATCTTCGAACACAAAAAGAAATTGATATATGTTAACCAGGCAAAATTAAGTCACACAATGCACATGCTCTATTGTGCAACAAGAGGTACCAGCGTCACAAAGCAATAAAATTTCTCCACTAAATTTTGCCTTGTCTCGAAGCAGCCGTCATAAAATTCTCGACGCGCGAAAAAGTTATGAAATTTCAACGGTAACATTGTCACATCTCTGTCTGCACATGCCGTAGCGATTTTCTCGAGGTTGACATCGTTGCGTTCGCACGCCGTAGGCATCCTCAGGGCGAAAATTGCATTCGGGCGGCACATCAATCTTCGCCGCGAATCCGTTAAATTCGATTTCCAAATCGCAGAGGCAGAACGGCTACAATGAAAAATTATGGATGCACTACTCGTGCCATATACGTCGTAAATTTATCGGTGCAACCGGTAGATGACGCTGTGAGAGTGAATATTATTGAAGCGAGTGGAAACTGCGTTTTATTGTGGAATTCAAAATGTAACGCAGGTGGTTCTGTCGTAAAGTATCTAGTAATATGACAGAGGCCGATTGTAAATTTATTCAATAATAGAAAACTATGTATTTAATTAATAAACTTGAGAAAAAGTACATAGTAGTGGTTGGCTATAATCGAACCATCACGTCATGGGTTCTAATGAATGCCGCATTAGAGTGCTATCGATATTTTTTTTTTTTGTAGTTATTATTCCTTGTTTTCTTTCGCTATTTATTCAATTATTTTTAGTAGTGTTATGAATGCGCTGGTTCACAACAACCGATCACAGTCTTATTTAATAAAACACACAGTTTGCTAACACGCTTCTTTAAATCGAGATTTAAATGTGAGATCGATTTTAACAAGAAATTCGGAATTTTGGTTTTTAAACAAACGTAATGGCGAGAAATCAATCATTTATCTAAACGTCCGTGTACAGCGTTGGCATCGGTTTATAATAAACTATTGTTTTTCATATTACATAACTATACCAAATAACGCACATGTCACTTATATATAGCACAGAGATTCAAATGAATTGTCAATTCCGCTCCTATCAGATAGTAACAGGTGTAGGTATATGCCGCGTGTTTGTAATGAAGGTTGAACTAAATCAGTGTCGGAACATAGAAAGTAAACGGATCTGTCATAAATAAGGAAAACGTAACCTATATTTTGAACTCGCATTATATAAACGACTATGGATCGGTGTTTCTGCTTGTAAAAAATGAAATGTAATTAATTTAACTTTACTAAATTATGATTTTACAATTCAATACTAACTGGTGTTTAACTAAATTTATTTATTACTTTAAATTATAACATACAATTAGTATAATTATTAAGTGACAAAACTGCATCTCTCAGTTCTTCTATGGTATGCATGCGATTTCTATAGATCCTATTTTTTAGATAGTCGAACATGAAGTAATCTAATGGGGTTAGATCAGGCGATCTTGGTAGCCACCTTTGTGCTTTAACGAACCTGTCAGCAAAAAACTGTTGAAGATATTGGCAGGTTTGTCGAGCAGTATGTGCTGGAGCATTATCGTGCTGAAAATAACCTGCTTCAAGCTCATTTTCTTGTAACTCTGCAATAAACAATTTCAACATCTGTTGGTAACGTTGGGCTGTTACAGTTTCCTCGAAGAAAATTGGCCCTATTATTCCTTGCCTGGACATAGCTAACCAAACTCCAACTTTTAGGGGATGCAATTGCGTTTCTCGAAATTCGTGTGGATTTTCTGCAGACCAGTTTTGTAAATTTATATAGTCTGTTAGATAAAACCAGGCTTCATCCGAGAAAAATGATTTGTTTAGCAAGTCATCGTTCCTTAAATTGTTATTAAACCAACGACAATATTTCAATCGCCTATCGTGATCTGATGGTAATAATTCCTGTACCGTAGAAAGTTTATAGGGATGAAAATGTAACTTTCTTTTGACAGCTCATTGCGCTGAAGCGTATGATAATCCTATAAAATTATAAAATATAATAAACTATTTTACTTAATGTTAATATTGATTTTTTACCTGTTTGTTGAGCTATTACCGCAGATAAATTCCCTTATTTTCTTACAGTATTCAGAAATACTATTGTTGGTGATATTAGATGTAAATTATAAACGATTTGAAAAAAATTATAAGATAAATAATCGAAAGATACTACAACACGCACGCCAATATTGCTAAATGTCAAAAAAATTCATTTAGTGTATGAAATTTGTATATAGCTAACTTCACTCATTAAATTGGTAATAAGTATAGATAAATTTTTCCGGAAAACAGTTTTTTTCTTACGACAATCATTTTGAATCACATGGTATATGGTCGATGTTAGTAATTGACTATAGTCGGACCATCATGTCATCAGTTCTAATGAATGCCGCATTAGAGTGCTATCGATATTTTTTTCGCTATTTATTCAATTATTTTTAGTTGTGTTATGAATGCGCTGGTTCACAACAACCGATCACTGTTTTATTTAATAAAACACACACTTGCTTGTGCTTGCTTAACTACGCTTCTTAAAATGGAGATTTAATGTGACATGCGGTTTTACAAGAAATTCGGAATTTGTTTTAATACGTAATAAGTAATGGCCGAGAAATCAATCACTTATCTAACGCCGTGTACAGCGTTGCATCGGTTTATACATAAAATATTCTTTCTTTCATATTACATAATCTATACCGATACCGCCATGTCCAATTATATATAAATTTCATATTTATTTCATTTTAACTTATGTTGATAATAGCGAAATAAAATGCTTTAAACTGTTTACAGGGAATTTTACATCGGGTATTATTATATTAGATAAGGCTATTGCTAACACCGTTTGATTTACTAAAGTGTTTTTAATAAAACTAGTGTAATTTGCTGTTTACACGATGTTTTACTATACTTTAAGGAAAAGTGTTTTATGTGAAGCTAATGTTATAAGTGTCGTTTGCTCCAAGGTTAGAACGTCGTTTGATCTAAATGCATTCAATTACAAAGCGAGTGTGCTAAAATATAAAAAGAAAATAATGTTTCGTTTGTGATCACTGCTTCAGTCCTGTTACAACACAAGAGTAATCTAAAATTGTTCATGCGCAGTGTCCTTTTGGAAACTGTAATTAGAAACTCGACACGGCAAGGTGCTTATAAAAAAGAGCCCATTTCGTGAGGGAGCTTTATGAAATATGAAGCGCATAAAAGGATCCCTGTCAAGGAAGTAGATTAGGCATTAACTATAGGAGCCATTTTAGGACGGAATATCTCCCGCAGAGGTACGATACGATATGACGACGGCCACGGAAAATTGTTTCCTCCTCTCTTTGATCCTCCGAAATGAAAAGTTAATTCGAAATTAACCCGGGAACAAGCAGAACACGCTTAACCAACCCTAAGCGATATTTGAAATTTATACGTTGTCCCTTATTTGCACAGAAAAACGGTCGAAATCGATAAAGTTCAATTATTCTTCGATTACTGTGTATTAAAATTTAAACGATGAGAATAGAAACAATATATAAGTCCAAATTGTTAATTTGTGGGAAAACAAGAAAAATTGTTTAATTCATTTGCTGAGGCTCGTAATTGTTGAGTGTGTATAGAAAAGTTGTAGGTCTTGATATAATGGTTTAGAAAATTATTCTTCGTGGTACATATATTAATATTTAGACAAAATAACAACTACACTGTAAAAAAAGTTGCAGTAAAATTACATGTAAAATGGTTGGTAACAAAGTTGCCTACAATTTTACAGGTAAATTTGCTTCATAAGGTAAAATTTCTACCATATTAGTAAATTTCACATGCTGATGTGTTTTTCAAAGATTGCACTGTAAAATTCGTATGTAATATTTATATGAACTCTATATTTACCGAACACTGAAGTAATTTTCATATGTATTTTTATAAAGAGAGCAAGCAACTTACCTAACTCTTTTATAGCACCTAATAGGTCATACTGAATCGCTCAACCAGGGATCAGGAATGAACACGCTTACGCGAAACCTACGATTGTTTGTGACGTACATGATATCATTGAGCTAATAATAAGTTCGACAAACGAATAGAATTACCTACGCGCACAGATAAATAATCCAATAACCAATCACATGCCGCGTATGAATTTCGTATTTCCATGATATCTATAGTTTTACCCGAAAATTCAAGTAAAAACAAATAAATATAAAGATCCTTATATTTTTACAGCAAAAATTATAGTTCACTAGTAAAATTACCTTTAAAGTGCACTAAATACCCCAAAAATGTCAATTTAAACACTTAAGTAAATTTTGAGAGTAATACAAAATTGTACATGTTTTTTCCTGTATTTTCCTTTTGAATTTTTGTTACACTTAAACTTACATGAAAAAGCTATAAATTTTACCAAAATTTCTTTTTCCGTGTTAAATATCCTAGAAAAAACACGTAAAACAAAATTTACATGGTTTATTGTGGTAAATTCACAACGTTATTACATGTAATATTCCTGATTTACCATGGCAAAATTACTGTAATTTTTTATAGTGTAGATAGTTATCCTCTTAATCAATTTATATATGATTCAACTTACCGGTTTCGGTCGGAGACCATCGTCAGAGCCATGACCTGTAAGGAAGAACTAAAAATACAAAGAATATACCCACTATAAAAATTTAAATTTTACTAGAAGAGATATCAATCTGAACTAAAAAAGAAAATATTCTTCTTGACAATTCAGACATTTTAGTTAAGGAGATCAGTGGTGCATGATGGAGGTTGTCTATAACAAGAACAAATTTTAATCCACCCACCCATCACCATATAAATTAAAATTTAAATTCATATTTTTCTAATTCTAGTCCATAAACTACATTAAAAAATAAAATTTACGTGTTTTTGGATTTTTCCCAAAATATTATATAATGGCGTTACAACCACCCGAAAATGTTCTTCTTTTCTATCTCAAGAACGAAATATTGGAAAGCATTTATATCTGATATTTGCGTTAGGTATCCTTAAGACTTTTCTAAATGATTAATAGAAAGAGTTCCACGAAAAAGATAATACTCACCTAATACACTATAAAAACAATTACTGTAGCAGAAATTAGTCTTATAGTTTCATTTTTTTCGCATACATGTTTAATATTTTATTTAAAACGAAATATTTTTTTTCTTATGTCTAAAAAAATTCTAAGTATTTTTCATGGAGGTTATATGAGGCCATCCTATCAAACACATAGAGAAAGCAGGGTAGACAACCAAGACAACAGGCAGGTAAGAAAAGTTGGCCCAAATTCAAAGCACGATCCTTTGAGACATCTTATTTAGAAAAAAAAAAACAAAAGAAAAACAAATAATTTAAATAATAGAGTCTCAACTACATAATCAATTAATAACACTACGTTACAAATTAAAAAAAAATAAGTACCCACTTCAATTTGTCCTGTTTATTTATTTATACAAATCGCTTAATAAGAACACCTATGTACTTTTTTCTATCACGTAGTGTTTTTTAGGTACGGTAACTAATAATTATTGGTAAAAAACTTAAAAAATATACACATTGCTTTATTTAATTATCAGTAATTCGATTAAATTAACGACAAAAAATTAAAACTAACGACAAAACTTATTTTGTTTTGTTAATTAGTCTCAAGCCTGGTGAAATGCGAGAGGAAGGTGGCTGGTGCTTCGCAATACGTATCTATCATGAAAAACTGGAAAATCGCGAATATCTCCAAAACCTTTGGAGATAGACACAATGACATTCGTATAAAATCGAAAGAAAATCAAATTTTACATACATTTATGTAAAAATTACTATACCGTTCAATTTAAAAAAAATCAAGTTATTCATGATTTTAGAGTTCGAAAATTACAGAGCCCTATTTAATAATTCTGTAATGTAAACGCAACAATTTCAAAATAAAAGACATGTGCTGTTTCATAATTAAGCGAAAACTGAAAACCGCATCTTTCTAACTTTCGTATTTCCGGAGATATATGCAAACAACGCAGACATTGCAAATGTCATTTTTTTCGAAAAAAACGTCATGTAATTCGGAAACGGTACAACTTAGCCCCAATGTATGTCTAACATATTGTTATTTAAATTTAACAAGGAATCCAAAAATACAGTAATATACAGGGTGTTCCATTTAAAATAATAAAGTATCTACTTCCGGTGCAACCGGAAGTCCGCCATTAGTGAAACTAATTTTAAAATGTGTAGAATATGATTAGAGCCAACATTTATTTGAAACATTTTTCCAAGAAAACAATAATAAATCGGCTATGGACCGTTGCATCTTAGGCTGGACATCACCCGGTATGTATATCAGGTAGAATATTTATATATTATATGCATATTAAATATGCATATTGTATCTATGAGAGGATAAAATGTGAACTCTACCCTCATTGAAAATGCCAAGATTTTGTGCCAGAATCGGCATAGCCTATCTAATGCCATCAGTGTATACTTCAAAAACAAGACGTGATAGAAACAAAAAACATCCACTGCTTACATATTGTAACTAATTGAAAACCATAATAGTAATCAGTTTTTCAGGTACGAACATCGTGTCACGCAGTGTAATTATTACCGTACCAATGATCTAATAAAATTTGGGATCCAATGTGTAATCTCAACCCAATTTAAAAAAAAAAAAAAACCCATTAGGCAGATTATATTACCAAACGTCTAAAACTTACGGCCTCGAAACTAAGAAACTAATTACAACGCTTTCCTTATGCATAACACACATCCTCCGACTCCACGCTCATTCCTTTTGACACAAAATCTAAACTTAAATTATAATTTAACCGCTTCACGGCTACCCGACCCTCACAAAGACACCGTCTACGACCTAGCGAATTACTCGAATACACACTCATTAAAACTTCACAGCCGAAAGAAGGCCACCTTCGTGAGAAACCGAGGGGAAAAGAATAATTACGTTCATAATGCGGCATTACCAAAACGGCGACGCGTAATTCGAGTCTGCGAGTAATCGAAAAAGTATTCACCGCGACACAATATATAACTTAAAGGATTCGTGGGTTTTAATAAGATTTTTCGAGCGAGGAATAAATCTCCGCGCCGAGCAACAAAGGGAAGAAAAAAAAGTACGGACGGAAAAACTCTCCGGATTGAATATCGAGAGATATAAATCAAGGAGGCTCTGTCAGTTTTCGACAATATGGCGCCTCGATGAAGGAAAAAGTATTAATCCGGAAATCGTTTTTTTTTTACGGTTTAACGAGTACTCGGAAATAGAAGCAATGTCTTGCAAATCTGTGAATCGTTGTTCGATTAAAATCGCTCTCGTTTCAGGTCGCTGTGATCGTGGCAGTCCGTGCGATCAACTCTGCTATGAGCTTCACGATGGGATGTACGAATGCGACTGCAAGCCGGGTTTCGAGTTGCAAGAAGATGGTTACAGCTGTTCGGGTAATGTATCTTAACTTATGTAAATACCTTAGAAAAAAGAAAAACGGTGAGTTTAGGGATAAGCTAGATAATACAAGCTAGTAACAAATTATGCGAGAGATTACCTTAATGACACGAACGATAGGCATAATATTGGGTGACCGGCACAAATGTGTTGGCGGAGAACATGTTTTAAAACGTTGACGCGGTAACGGTTCTCACAGTTGGCGGAATATCTAATGCCGATACTAATGTAATCTTGTGAACGTTGGCTCTACATTCGGTACCGAATAATCTATAACAACAGGAGTCTTATAAACCTTAACATTTATAGATTATTCTATTTAAAAATAGTACAGGACCTAACATACACAGATAGCATGTTACCTAAATTTCCGGCACCGAAAGTGACGGTAGAATACCGAGAAAAATCGCGAGGCAAGAAATCAAAATAAAAACAGAAAAGGTGATGCACTTCCGCTTTACAAACCTACAAATAAGTGGGTTGATATTCGGCAATTATGCAGGGTGCCAGCCGGCTCGTCGGCGAGGGAGTGGGTTGATAGAAACACAAACCCAAGATGGATAAAAATTTCGGCGCCACCTGCTTAGGATTATTACCTTGTCATGCCCCAACAATATAAGCAGGAATCCACGGTGTGTTAATAAAAGTCGGGGGTAAGCGGGTTGCAAATGTTTCACACAAAGAAATAAAAGAATGAGTTTACTGACAAAGCAAATATAATTTTTAATGCGAAATCTTGACATATAAATAAGCAAATAAAGGTTATTGCCAGATTGACAAATAAAAAGAAATAAAGCTCAAAAGGAGCAATGTTGTTGTTGAGTTGACATTAAATACGGTAAAAAAAAAAATGACAGATTGTCCTAAGATAGGACACGAATGCCGAACGTTATGGCCAACGCAAACCGTTTACATGGACTTGTACAAACAAAATTTCTTAAATTATAAAATTGATTGAACTGTTACGGTAACAAAAACACAAAAATAAAATTAAATATTTGAATGGTGAAAAGGTGAATAAACACTCTGTATATGCCAAGCCGATATTCAATCGGATGGTGTTTGACAATTGATTCAAATTAAGTGAGTAAAGGGAAACTATTTTACTAAATTAACGTTAGGTAGCACCCTCCGATTCTAGGCACAACATATAAAATTTACATTACTACATTAAATACAAAAAAAACTAAATCATCCGGGGTGGTTTCCTATTATAATCGCGGGAAGGTTACAAATAAAAAAAAGAAAGAGAACGTGCACTTAGCTTTGCTCTCGGTGAGTTGGTAGCGGGGCGCAGAGATCCTCTCCTATGGGGACTGACAGATTGTAGCCTCTGGGCTGACTCGGTAACACCGAAGCAGATGGTCCACTGAGTTTCCAAAAGGAGGTAGGTTCTCCGAAGGACTTAAAAAGTCGCAAAAGTCCTCAGCCGCACGTGGGTGTTCAAAAGTTCACACAAAACGATGGAAAGATTCCAAAATTAAAATTAATGGGGGGTCAAAAAAACCTCGTTATAACGATGTTTTACAGCGAAGAAGAAATAGAGCAGATATGCGTTCAGATCGCGTGGGTTCTCAAATTAAATCAGAACATCGGACTCATCTGCCGTGATAATCACGAAGTTTCCACTTCAAACACAAACGAAGATACGGTCCAATGATTAATTCAAAGCAATCTCCAATAAAATCGACTGATGTGTGAAAATATCCAAATTTCCAATGTCCGTAAGAATACGTCTAAACACAAACCAGGATAGCAGGAAGCCGAAGAAGGAAAACGTCACGCAACCATCAGACAGATAGATAAATAGAATACAGACATGGAGGTGCCCTCTAACGTCGAAAAGATGTAAACACAGAAACACGATGAAAGATAGATCTATCAATCGATGCGTGGATCGATAATACCGCTATGTCCAAACAAACGGATCCTAGCCTTCAAATGAAAACGTCAACTGTCAAAACACAGGAATTGAAGGAATTTACTAAAATTGAAAGAAATTTGAACGAAATCTAAGACCGTATTAAGTATAAGAAACTATCTGTAAGTAAATGAGACTTAAAGTGATATTACAAATTCTAGCTAGTCGCACTAATGGGAAAGCAAACTCAATTTGAAAGCCAAAATTAAACAATGAATGTTTACGTTGTGAACTTACAAGACGTATGACGCCATCTCTGAAGGTAGATGAAGGAAATAGAAGAAAATATGGTTACAAAAGCTTGTCGAAAAGACTAGCGGAGAACTAATTCGAGGTAAGCGAAGCAAAAAAAAACCGTAACAAGCAGAGCGGCCCAAAATGGCGTTTAATAGACGTCAATATTACGTCTGTTAAGTTATATTAACGTCAATTAAACGCCATTTCACGTCACTCTACTAACTGGGACAAAACTTGTTGCAGTTGAAGATGAGTTGGATTGCTTTAAAAATTAATCTGTGAACGTAGTAAAATTTTCAGTAGTTCAGATTTTGTGATATCTTAAAAAAAAAAAAGAAAGCCTCCAAGAAAAATTGGTCAATCCGGACCATCTCCCCTGGGTCGGCAAAGTACGCACGCATTCGTCCTCTTACGGTATCATCTTCGAATTAATTCGCATATCGATCCCGGCAGACGGATACGAAGAGTTCGCTTTTGTTTCTTCCGTCTCTGACAAATTGGATTACGGCTTTAGGTCTCGTCCGATCATCGGTACTGGTATCACCCTGCTACGGACGCGTATGGGGACCCGAACCTTTCCCAGAGATCTCTCGCCGCGCCAATAAAAGCGAATCCTTTCGCCGGGATGGACGCCGTGAAAAAGAAGGAGCCAGGAAAGAAAGGAAAAGAACAAAAATAGACGATCTAGAAAAGAAAAACAAACCCGTTCAAAGACACGGCCCGCTGCGATACATCAACATCAATAAAGGAATCGGACGAAAGGGAATGGATTCTCTTGTCCCGAGAAAATCCTATATGTAGTTTCTCCTTGACCGTTGCAAATTCCTTGATACCGGGATTTCTTTTCTATTTTTATTTTGATGTGGTGAAATGTGGGACGAGTCTAGTTGCATATATAGGTTTACCATACTACACGCTGTCTACTTTCCTTATTTTATTTCAAGCACATACAAAGTAAGTAAAATTACAGTCTTACGGAAACTTTATAAATATTCCATACAGCACATATTATTTTTTTTCTAACAAATTTGATCTATTTTCTATAGTAGAAAGACGTAATTAAAAAAAAAAAACATTAGAAGGATCATAGCGGCAAAAATCATTTTCATAAGAGCGGAACACTTTATTATACTTTTCCCATTAATACACAGAGATTCAAAATGATTGTCATTCCGCTCCTATAGATAGTAACAGGGTGTAGGTATATGCCGCGTGTTTGTAATGAAGGTTCGAACTAAGTCAGTGTTGGAACATAAGAAAGTAAACGGATCTGTCATAAATAAGGAAAACGTAACCTATATTTGAACTCGCATTATATAAACGACTATGGATTGGTGTTTCTGCTTCTAAAAATGAAATGTAATTAATTTAACTTTACTAAATTATGATTTTACAATTCGGTACTAACTGATGGTGTTTAATTAAATTTATTTATTACTTTAATTATAACATACAATTAGTATTAATTATTAAGTGACAAAACTGCATCTCTCAGTTCTTCTATGGTATGCATGCGGTTTTCTATAGATCCTATTTTTTTAGATAGCGAACATGAAGTAATCTAATGGGTTAGATCAGGGCGATCTTGGTGGCCATCTTAGTGCTCCAACGAACCTGTCAGCAAAAACTGTTGAAGATATTGGCAGGTTTGTCGAAGCAGTATGTCTGGAGCATTATCGTGCTGAAAATAACTTGCTTCAACGCTCATTTTCTTGTAATCTGCAATAACAATTCCAACATCTGTTGGTAACGTTGGGCTGTTACAGTTTCCTCGAAGAAATTGGCCCTATTATTTCGTTTGCCTGGACATAGCTAACGACACTCCACTTTTACGGGATGCAATTGCGTTTTCCTCGAAATTGTGTGTGGATTTTCTACAGACCAGATACGATAGTTTTGTGAATTGATATAGGTCTGTTAGATAAAGCCAGGCTTCATCCGAGAAAAATGATTTGTTTAGCAAGTCATCGTCCCTTAAATTATTATAAACCATGACAATATTCCAATCGCATATCGTGATCTAAATAGTAATAATTCCTGTACCGTAGAAACTTTATAGGGATGAAAATGTAACTTTTTTTGACAGCTCATTTGCGCTGAAGTGTATGAATAATCCTATAAAATTATAAAATGTATAAACTATTTCACTTAATGTTAATATTGATTTTTTTTACTGCTTTTGAGCTATTACCACAGATAATTCTCCCTTATTTTCTTACAGTATTCAGAAATACTATGTTGTGGTATATTAGATGTAAATATAAAACGATTTGAAAATAAAATATAAGATAAATAATCGAAAGATACTACAACACGCACGCAATGTCGCTAAATGTCAAGAAAATTCATTTAATGTATGAAATTTGTATGTAGCTAACTTCGTTCATTAAATTGGTAATAAGTATAGATAATTTTTTCCGGAAAACAGTTTTTTTCTTACGCCAATCATTTTGAATCACATGGTACATGTAACTTTATTGATACTATATTTGCTCGGGTTTCATCACTAGAACGAACTTATTAGGAATTTTGTCCCCACTGTCAGCCCTTATTTGTTTCTCATTCTTCTTCTTACTTTATATTCTTTGATTATCTATGGGTCATTAAGTATTGTGTATAGAAATAGTCATACTTACCAGCTAGACATTCATTCTTATGATACCAATACCTGCAATAATATTAATCTTCCATCGATACCCCTCTTTGTAAAAATTCTCTTTACCACATGGGTTTCTGTGTCTTCAATAAACTTCCATCTTTTATAGTAGATTTTCCTAATTTAAATGCATTTCATCATAAATTTAAGGCAGTATTGCTGGAACAAGCACCTTACTCATTTGACAAATTTATTATAAATTATGAGTCGTTTCCTCATTGTTAACGTACAATCATATACAATAGGCAATATGCAATATACAATACACAATATACAATATACAATACACAATATACAATATACAATACACAATATAATAATAATACCTCAGCACTATAGGCCTTGAACGTCCTTAGAGTGCCGGAACACCGTGCCACTGAGAAGTGTTGTCCGAATAGTCACCCAATCAACAACCCGTAACGCATATTGCTGCCTGACTTGCAAGATTGGCAATGATGCACCCACAATATACAATATACAATACAAGGTATTCCACGTGTTTCATTAAAAGTTTATGATGTTTTATTATTTACTTATATTTGAGATTTTGGCACCATTATCTGTTCGATTGTAACTATAAATGTAAAATACTTTAACCGAAATATCACTTCCGGTTGACCGGAAATGGACGTCAACTTTGTTATTTTAAATAGAATGATATAATTTTTTATTCATTTTTGATTGATGTGAAATTCATCAACTAATCATAAATGTTTGTGTATGTCATCGTAATTATACTTTTATACAACGCAGTATTAAAAGAAACGACTATTCGAACAGTCAATTAATCGTTTCCCATAGAATAACACATGAATTTGGGATTAATCCCATTCAGAGCCAGCTACAAACATTTAAAGATAAGGCTAGTTAGTCTGTTTAACAAAAAGTCACTTATATCTCAAACTCTATTAATGATAGGCATAGGGAATGCTGATATAAAATGATAAGGGATGATACTTACTTCTTCATTTCGAATTAAAATACAAGGTGTAGTATTTAAGAAAAAAAATGAGTTTTCTGCATTTGAAAATATATCACTTTGTTTCTCAGTTTTGAACACCCAGTATCTTAGAATGTGAAGTGTGCATACCGTTTCTTAGAATTATATCTACGTTCATAACATAGCAAATCTGGAATCTCTACTTGCATTATTAAACGAGATATTAATTTTTGAATGATACAATGATTATTACTAAAAAAAAGAAATTTTAAATAACTCAAAAACGGCAACATGTAGCTATAGAAGTAGCTAATGAAGACTGACGTATTTATGGTCGTAGAATCCAAAAATGAATAAAAAAATATTTTGGTATAATATTTTGCTTAAAGTATTTCACATTTATAGTTCCAATCGAACAGATAATGGTGCCAAAATCTCAAATATAAGTAAATAAGCGAACATCATAAACTTTTAATGAACTAGTTACGTTGAATAACCCTGTATAAATAGATGCGTACACCCATTAGTCAGCCACTGCTAAAAATATAAGAAATGCAGGGTGTTTCATTTTAAAAAAATGTCATATGATTATACCGACGGTTTTTTGAATACTCGGTATATTTCAAAATAATTTCAGATACGCTCCTTAATGTCTAAAATCTCGCTTCAATAGCAAATGAGCAATCGAATACCGGAATTCGACTCCAGGAGCCTGTATATTATATATATTATTGATACAGCAATAATCGGTAATTGTTTTATATTGAATAGAATTACAATATTAGAACCTTCATCGCTGGTCGCGTTCCCTTGTTAACTATCACATCAAAATCATTATCCTGATGATGGTATTACACCCCGATGGGCTTTTATACGACGACCAAATAATGTATGAAAGCGGCGAACTGCATTTGCGAAAAGTGGCCCCGCGCCGAACAACGTAATGGAAAACGACTGTACAATTAACGTAAATATTTGACAGTAATTTGCGCCGACCATTTTGTAGTTACAGCATTCGTTTTCGGAATTGGGGCGTATTTGCATAGCAACTAACGTAAAAAGCATATTCGTGCAAGTGGCTACTATTCAGCAATTTTATCTGCATATACTAAATGAACTGGTGGTAGGAGCCTTGCAGAACGTAGATTAAAAAACAATGTACTACTTAAATGTGTTGCAATTTTTTAAGCGAAATCAAAGAGTTGCACAAACAATGACAATCTTTTCTCAATAAATGATTAAGCTCTTCTCATAATGCATTTGGTATATTAGTGTAAACAACATCAGTAAATTTTAGATGCATATATCTAACTTAGTCAAGTGAATCAATAATAATGAGGGGTTGGGAATTAATTACTGCTTTAAAACCCCATCATGCCATTATTTCCTTTTACGAAGATGAACACTCAAAGTTTAACTAATCTGAATACACTGCATACACTGCGGGTAACTGCAATTTACTTGCATAATCAACTCTATTCGTTGTAGCAGTAATAATGATAAGTTAAATACGTAACTTAGGTAATACAGGTATGTGAACGTGAATAATTTATTGAGTATTAAAGTTGTGATTAGAATTAATGGGTTGTTTCTCCCATAAATAGCTCTACATGAAATGACTAATATGATAATATGTCGGTTTTCGGTAGCTGTACAATATGTATTGATTTAGTTCCTGCTATTTTACTTATTTATTGTCTATGGAAACAGGTGTATGGAATATAATTTAGAGTCACTTACGACAGATTTCAAAGCCAAATGAAGAAGTAATTGTAAATTGAAGTACATACTCGTTTACCAACTCTGCAGGCAAATTTTTAATTTGTTGAAAATGACTATAAAGATAGACCATCTTAGCAATAGGTGCTAAGTATAGCCTTATAAATGATTTAAACTTTATTTTATTGTTAATTCTAGCTTACCTGGTATATTTTTATTATATTTTGCTCGGGGGCATTTTTCATTCTTCGGGATGTTTATTCGGGAACATTGGTTGTATTCCCCTCAAACCAAAGTAAATAACGGTATCTTAATGTCTATATCCATTTGAATTCAATGTTGGCTTACCTGATAGCGATAACAATCGAAGACAGATTACTAGTAAATTGAGTTTAAATTCTCATTCTGCCTGTGACCATGAAAGACGACGGCTGTTAGTCAACATCATATAACAATTTTTATGCCACACTCTGATAAATATCAAAGTTTCACAAAGTATTTACCTAAAAAAGTATCGATATAACACCTGAATAATATAAATCCATACTTTGACCTGTATAATCGTCGAAAATTTCCTATAAAACTTTTCTGAGAAGAATCCTGGCCAGAATACCATCCCATGTTATGACCGTTAGTAAAGGGCCGAATAGAACATCCAACCTGACCCAGAGAATTACCTGCCCAGCTATCCATTTGCACCCAAGTTAGTATTTTGTCAAGTATGTCCTACCTAAAATAATAATAATAATAATAATAATAATAATAATAATAATAATAATAATAATAATAATAATAATAATAATAATCCTTTATTCACTTAGCCATGTGTACATGGATGTGAAAAGTCATAAAGTTTGTTATAAAACTAATACATATAAAACATAGACAAAAACACTTTATGATGAAACCTATCCCGAAATTAGATCGCTGTCAACAAAAAATTCATCATACGAATAATAGCACTTGGGTATCAAGAGATTCTTAACGGCTATTTTAAATTTTTTGACATCGGTCATATTTCTCACTGACGGAGGCAATCTAGCGTACAGCTTGGAAAAGAATACAAAGGCGATCTCTCAAAACCAGCTGTTCTGTGCTGTGGAAAGTATACATGAGATTTTCTGGTGTCATATATATGCGACGGCAGTTCAAACAAGCTTGGGTTTTTTTTCACAAATACGACTGCTTTATATATGTATATTGAGGGAAACGTTAAAATCTCGTGATGCCTAAACTTATTCTTGCACGAATCCCTGAGTCGACAACCAAATATCAACCTCAGTACCCTTTTGTGTGCAAGTAGAACCCTAGCAATGTTTTTGGCGCGACCCCATACTAATACATTATAGGACATAACCGAGTAAACTAAAGCGTAATAAAGGTTTAAAAGGCAATCCGCGCTTAAGCAGCTTTTTAGTTGTAAAATGGCGAAATATTGTTGGTTAATTTTTTTACAAAATTTATCGACCTGCTTTTCGAACGTAAGCCCGAATCCACCTCGGTCCCCAAAATTTAACACCCGTCGCTGAAACAGATATTGGGCACAACCAAAGGAATCCCATTTCGCGCGAAGCCAACACATACAGTTTTGCCATCATTTAAGATTAATCTATTCCGCATGCACCATACGGAGAACTCTGACACCACCCGTTTTATATTTGCCTCCAACTCCTCTTCGCTGTCCCCGAATACAGCTATTGAAGTGTCATCAGCGTACATGATCATGTGTCCCGTACTTAATTGATATCTGAGATCATTTGCAAATAGGACAAATATGAGGGGTCCGAGGATCGACCCCTGTGGTACCCCTGACATGACATTTCCTGACTCCATTTATTGTTCGCCCCTTTAAGAACGACATTATCCAATCCAACACATTTCCCCTAATACCGACAGCAAAAAGTTTTGAACGTATAAAAGTAAATTCCAAACTATCAAACGCTTGGGATAAATCGAAAAAAACCCAGCAACCAACTTACCTTTATCCAGTTTCTCAAACACGTACTGTAGGAAGTCAACTGAAGCCGTCTCCGTAGACCTGCCTGATCGATATCCGTGCTGAGCACCACAAAGTAGATCGTATTTTTCTAGAAATTCAACTATTCTTGTGTACACAATAGATTCAATGATTTTTGAGAAAACACTCAGCACCGATATCGGTCTATAGTTCGTAACCAATTGCGCGTCATTTTTCTTATGAACAGGTATAATCTTGGCAGCTTTTAACATGGAGGGAAATTTACATAATATTACTGATTTATTGATCAGAATAAAAAGAGGATACACTAACTCGTTCACTCGTTCAAAAAAGAAAATAATTAATTAGTTTCGATTTAATATTAACCAGTAAATTAGATTTTTGTAATTTAGGTTCACCGTATGTTAAGTTTATATAAATCGCCATTATATTTAGTTATTTTAAGAATTTTAAAATTTAAAGGTTGCCTTAAAAATCGACACTCACTAAATATTACAGTTTTCTTACAAATTTAGTTTCTGCCATTTACGTATAGATGGCTCTGATTTTCAAATTTTACTCTATATTTTTGACGTTTCTTTAATCTCATTTATTTTAAGTGCCAGGGAAGTTTGAATATGTATTTTTGTTCTAAATAAATTATTTTATATAGTATTTGTGATTCTAAAATACGTACATGTGACTTAAGAGTCTCAAATTTAGAAAAACATAGTATTTTGGTTTTGAAATAAAGAGTTACCCTTGTTTTGTCTTAAAGATTCTTTTATTGCACGTTTGGTGTGTTTTTACAACATATTTGATAATCATATTTTCTTAAATTTAAATAATCAGAGTAGCGGCTTTGGGATCGCGTTCTTTAGAACTGCCTGTTCGTTAGCAAGCGCCTGGAAAGCTACTTTGATAGTGGATTTGGTGCTCCTACAAGTATCCCGTGCCACCTAGCAGGAAGAAGGTCACTTTTCACAGTATTCACTCATTTATAAGAGAGGTCGCTAGGTGAATAAAAACCACTAAATTGTAGTATTTGTATGTAATTGTTGTAGCTTCGTTTTGATACTTCTTCAAAACAATCCTATCTCTCTGTTATACTAGAATGCGTTTTTCAAATGATTAATTAGTTCTTTAAATTTTACTCATGTAGTTTATTTGTCGAAATCTCACCTGAAACATATTATTATTTACTGTTATATCAATTCAGTTTTTAATTTTCATATAAAAGCAATTATTTACTTGTGATTAGAAGTATAATATTCTCTTCTCTTCTAAATCAAGAAAGTACGTGTGAATTAGACAAGTATAAACATAGAAGAGCAGTTACTCATCATCAAAGCACAAATTTTTGAGATCAGAAAGCCTCACTGAGTCTTTTAAACTAAATTTTCATACCATTAATTCATTTACATTTTCATTTAATTCAGTTTCCTTATCATTATACATTCTATTCCTTCTTTTTTCCAGAACTGAATTCCACCACTTCACCAGCGGAGCAAGATTTAGCCGGCACGAACAATGACGAGGACGTCCTCTACCAGAAGGACGCCATCTTCGACGCCGAACTCAATTTTCCCAACTACACCGACTATTACGGGGCACAGATAGCCGCGCTGGCGGTTACGGCTACCAACACTACCGATTCGGATACCTCCCAGAGGTCCACCGCACCTTCCGTCACGGTTTCGGCCATCCACTCGCCATCCTCAACCGTCCACGATGCATCTACGGCGGCGTCCGAAACGCCTCCGGCGTCTACTCCGAAACCGTGCACGCTAGATTGCGGTCCCGGGGGCGGTTGCGTCATCCGAAGCGAAGACGGAGACGCGGAGACGCGCCTGTGCCCCCTGGGCAGGGGCGGAGATCGTTGCGAGAAAGGTAAGTGGAATCTAATTTGTAATTTTCCGAGAACTGGATGAGTATATTTATAGCTGCGAATGATATTCTTCCGTTCGTTAGACTTATACTGCCTAGATATTGTTTTCTCTCGCTGTACTGGTGGTACGTATTAGAAATTACTGCCCGATAAATGTCACAAGAGGAAAAACTTTTTACTAATGACTTTTCAAAAAATACCTCGTGCTGTAAAACCCTGCTATCCTAGCAACGAAGCGTTGGTTTACTTTAATTCATTATATCAATAATTTTCTTTATCGTATAGAACGCACATACTTTGTATTGATGATAATGACGATGAACACTTTCATTGGACGAATGTTGATAAAATAATTATTGAATTAATGTACTTTTTTATTATATTTGTGTATATTTTTCGTTCAGTGGATGTTGCGTTAAATAGTAAAAAAAAAATTATGTAGAGATTTCGTTAGAACATCGAAATTTGTCTACCCTGTACACTGAGAAAAATGTGCTTAAAATAAATAGCAACTATATTACATGGGAGGCGGGAAATTTTTCATTAAATGGAAGGATCATGTTGAATGAAACCACCGAGGACAGTCTACTATTTAATTCGCAACCATGATAAATATGTTTGAAATAGAATTAGAATTTAATTATACATATTTCGTATGATCGATATGTGTGTCATGTCAAATGTAGTAGTTGCTTTGTTCTTATATTTGAATATCCAGGGTGTCGCATGACGAACGTCAATGATCTATATATGAAAAACTATTTACCAGAAATATTTGAAAATTTCAGTATATGCTAATATGGATTTAGCTTAGTCGGGCAAAATATGCTCATGTGTCTAGCGCTTTCCCTTATTTCCTTATTTTAAATGCGACACCCTGTATATTTTTATATTTTTGAATCGCCCTTAAAATTCTAGTTAAAATTTATGTAGGGATCCCTATACCTAAATTCATTTGTTTTCGAGATATTTCGATTCTTTGCAGAAAAGTGACTTTTGCAACCCCTTAGAAAAACATTAATGTCTGGGCAATGTCGTAAGGCATCGATGAGATATGTGTGCATTTGTAGAAAATGTAAAAAGATAAAATGGCGTCATGCCAACATGCCTACCGTTACGAGTACCGACAAAATTCCCCTGAAGGAAAACGTATGACGTCGAAAATGCGTTGGAAACGTAAAATCCTGCTTACAGCAGATAAATAGCAAACTCCAAACCAAAGCTTCTTCAAAACCCGAAAGTTGCACATAAAACGTTAACAACACTTATCGGAGATCAGTAACGGCCCACACGCAATCGAATCTCGATCCTTCTGAAAAGTTTTAGCCGAATCCCTTGATAGAAAGTGAGAGTACTACCTCGTTGGACGGGCAGTAACTTACCTAAAACAAACGGTGTGATTCGAGGATTATATACATATAATTTGAGAATTGACCAGCAGATGACGCGCCTAGCACCGCTACGGAGAAAAATATTACGAATAAATATCCTAGTTGAAAAATGAAACGTAATAAATGTCTGCTACTGCAATTTTTTTTTTTTAGAATAAATGGACTAACTCCTGAACGTCTGAACCAAATCACAAAAAGGAAAGATATTTATAAAGCTTAAAAATAGGTAAATACAAATTAGTAAAAATATACAGGTTGTTCAATTTAAAATAACAGAGTGGATGATGACTTCCGGCATAACCGGAAGCGCTAAAAATCTAAAAATATTTTACTTAAAGAGAATGCAACCGATTATATCTAATTATGAATTTTCAAATTTTTATTTTGACTAGAACCTCATAAACTTCTAACGAATGATCTCGCTGAGACACCCGTATATACATAACTTGAATTCCGAACATGTAGAATTGCATACTTTGTACATAATTACGGACTTCAACTGTACCTATAACTAAAATCGCTCCAACATCTTTCACTTTGCTGTGAATTTTAATAATAATTCTATCGCCTACAATTTTAGTTTTCAACATGGTAGGTAGACACTACTTTTTTTTAGTAGATAATAGTATTTACGAACTTGCAAACATATCAATATATCTAACTAAAATCAAACGTCAATGTTTATGTCAAATAACAGTCTCAATTGTTAGAGGTTTAACTACTAGAAGGCTTACTGTTTCAGTACTGTAAATTAATAGTCTTATTGTGTAGGTATTTGTATATGTCTAATTCACTAAGTGAAGTTACATTTTTCAACAGTTAAGATTTTGTCCAGTACCCTTTATAAGTTGCGCTACACTAGATGGTTCAAGCCTCTCACAGTGAAAATTCACTACATGCTATGTGCTGTTTTCGAACAAACAAAAACTTTTATGAAGCATAATTTTTTTTGTTGAAAAATCAATAGAGAAACGGTTTTTCCTTTTATGACACCTATCCGGCAATACACCGTATACGTATAAACGCGTACAACGTAACTTGTGTGCGAATCGTAGCCGGCGAGCATTGGGTATTGTGAAAGTTTTTTTTTTTTGCGTCAGCATCAACAAGTAAATTACATTTTTTTGCTAGCCGTGCCGAGTGAATTGGTCGTACTTTATTACGGTTTCTGTGGAATATAATGGGGCGGGAAGATACGATTCTGGGTGGTAATAAATGTTCCACGCCTCTAAGACATTGTGGCCGAACTATGTTTTTGCATTGAATGTGAAGTATTTTTTTTTTATGAAAAGAGGAAAACATGTTCAAAAGACAGAAACACAGGTAAATAAAGTTACAATATGTAATATACTCTAAATCAGTACAGAAACGCTTCAATATTATTCCAATATCAAATTAGAAACTAAACTAGTAAATACTAAAAGGAAAGAATAAGAAATGGGAATTTTGTCATAAAATTCGGCATACGGGGTTAAAATAACATTCTTGTTTTCCGACGACTTTTTGTTAAACAGACTAACTAGCCCTATCTTTAAATGTTTGTAGCTGGCTCTGTAATGGATTCACGTCAAATTCATGTTTTATTTCTGAATAACCATACAATAATGTCTGTTCGAATAGTCATTTCTATTAATATTGCGTTGTACAAAAGTGTAATTACGATGATATACATAAACACTTTTGGTTAGTCAATGAATTTGACATTAATCCATTCAGAGCAGCTACAAACACGCAAAGATAGGGCTACTTAGTCTGTATAACAAAAAGTCGTTCATATCTCAAAATCTATTAAAGATAGGTATAGGGAATGCTGATATAAAGTGATAGAGGATGATATTTACTTCTTAATTTCGAATTAAAATACAGGGTGTTCTATTAAAAAAAAAGGGTTTTCTGCATTTGAAAATATGTCACTTTGTTCCTCAGTTTTGAACACCCTGTATGTTAGAATGTAAAGTGTGCTTACCGTTTCATAACATAGCAAATTTGGAGTCTCTACTTGCAGTATTAACCGAGATATTAATTTCTCAATGATGCAATGATTATGACTAAAAAAAAAGAAAAACTTAAATAACTCAAAAACGGCAACATGTAGCTATAGGAATAGCTAATGAAAACTGACGTATTTATAGTTGTAGAATCCAAAAATGAATAAAAAATTATATCATTTTATTTAAAATAAAAAAATTGGCATCCATTTCCGGTCAACCGGAAGTGATATTTTGGTTAAGGTATTTTACATTTATAGTTCCAATCGAACAGATACTGGTGCCAAAATCTCAAATATAAGTAAACTAATAGAACATCATAAACTTTTAATGAACCACTTACGTGGAATACCTTGTATATATATTACACATTATAATTCAGAGACATTCTCGAAAATCGTTTTAAATTCGCTGATGCTACTACACAGAAAAAAAAGGGAAGGGAAGATAAAATCAATTTCCAACTTTCCTTGGTTTAAATATGGTTGATATCGAGGAGCCAATACTAAAAAGCGGATTTGGAAGAATTATAACCCAGCAGCGATTAAGATATCGTTTCCTTAATATCCATACCATCACCGTCGGCGCCAATCGCTCTCCGATACCATTCA
This sequence comes from Protaetia brevitarsis, assembly GCA_004143645.1. Taxonomy (NCBI): domain Eukaryota; kingdom Metazoa; phylum Arthropoda; class Insecta; order Coleoptera; family Scarabaeidae; genus Protaetia; species Protaetia brevitarsis. Next base: position 4,130 of record RXPK01001939.1, on the reverse strand, counting down.
AAATCCAATCTATACTTCGAACTTTGCGATATCGCGCGAGAATATTCCGCACTCCAATAACGACGCCGTAAAAAAAACAGAGGAGAACGCCTACAACTCGTCCATCCAGTATCCACTCTTTCACCGGCAACCGTCTAAGCGGGTGCGTTAATAAGACGACACACTTTATGAGCGATGGGACGTAACTTTTTTACGATCATCGAATTACCGTCGTAACTTTTTAGTTTTAGTGTCCTAGCCGCTTCACCGAAAGAGGGCCCGCGCCGCGCCGCGCCGCGCCCTGCAACTTCACGCGGTAATTTTTCGCCCAACTTCTGCCCAACGCTTCTGCGAAATTGCAGTTCTCGTCGGCGTGCGCGCTGCTGTTATTGTTGTTCTTGTTTAAGAGCTACGGGTTTTCTTTACTCTTTACGTCCGTTCCCCTCTCAGTCGTAATGTAGTCGCGAATGGAGGGGAGAGGAAGTTGTTTTATTCGCTTAAAAAGGGCGGTAAAAAAACGGGTTTTATGGTTGGCGTAATATTTCTACTTTTAGTGCCATGGAAAAGTCTGCATTGTTCGTTTGGCGTTTAAAATGACATACTGGTGCGTAATTAAAGTTTACAACATAAAACTGACAGAACAAGTAGAGATAAAAACTTGACGTAGATATTTACAAAGTCTCCATTTCGGGAGGAATTGATTTACCTTAAAAACGAGAAACGATTCAAATGTAGTTTTTTTTTAATATAATTTACTCTTGCACGCAGTCTTCCCAAGCAAACTACAAGCGGCAGTACTAATCTGGCACGCATTGTTGAGTGTAAGTCTCCGCTGCCACCAATTATTTTATAACCTTTCTGGTTATTTCATATTGCTTTTTTTTCTTAGTTCTTTATTACAAATTCTTTCCGCTACAATGTTAATTTACACATTTAAAGAAAAGGAGAAAAATAATTAAATGGTGTCAGTCGCACAGTAGTGCAACACACAAACTCAGCAGCGCTCAAGAAGTAGTTGGTTTTTATATCTGCCTTTCAAAATAGGCCAGTCTCGACTGTAGCAACAGTCTTAAACAGTATGCACAAGTGTGAATTCACTTGTTGTGTCACCAATTGTCAAAATGTAAAGACAAACAATTCTGCTGCTTGCACTGAAAAGGCTATCCAATTCTTTTTGCAAAAAGTTTTTGGTGATCAGCATATATACATAGAGGGTTAGGCAAATATGTGAAAACGCATAACTGGCTCAATTATGAGTTCTATTAAACAATAACCTTAAGAAAAGTTTTGTAGTATTTTTATTCCAGGCTGTGTCCTTCTTTGATTTCCAAGATCTGACGCCATCGGTAGTTTTTTTTTTTAATGGATCATTTTGTATCTTTTCACATTTTAGAATAGACACTTTTCCAAGAATTACAATGATATACAGCTTGGTGAGTATGCGGTTTGAGATATTAAAAGAAAGCGTTGGTTATTAACATTTTAGTTCCATTAAGATGAATCTTGTTCACCATGAAGATCATCTTCATTTAATTCTTTTACTAAATGTACTTTATACGGATGAAACTTATTTTTAAACAAGAAAAAAAGATCACTAAGATATAAGGACAGTTTTGTTAGTGATGTTTTTGCTTCTTTCTTGAAGATAATATCAATACAATGAATTATCTTCATGTGTAGCAATTTTATGTCGACTGGATTTTGGTCGATTTTCAACACTTCCAGTTTCATTAAACATTTGCAACACTCTTGAGACTGTTGATTTTGAAATACTTTCATCAGGGAATATTGCATGCATCTTAAAAAGCATATACGTGTCCTCAAAACCATCATTAACAAACTAATTCTTTTACGTTCTGCTATTTCGTCCTATTTTAATGTACGAAAACTATCTATCAGTATTGACTGTCAGTAATATTCATAGATAAGTAATAAATAGATGTCTAAGTCCTACATATATTACTGACCTCGGCATTAGCAAATACACAAACTTATGAACTTCAGCGCTCGTAGCGTCCGTCCGCCTGTACTATTTTTTTTCGCGGGAAATTTAATTGGAGATTTATTTCAGAAATCCGCTTTGTCGATTTTGAAGCCAATATAACTTATAATTTCTTAAAATCCACAATTATATTAGTTTCAATTATTTTATGTTCAAATTGTGTAATATAACTTAGGTTGGAGTTGTTTAAGAGCTTCATCATAACAATATCCACTATTCTATATTTAAACAATACTCGTCAATAGTAGTTCAAATGTAGCATTTAAGAAAACCTAATTTCTAGCGGCGTAACTGTGGGAAGAAATTACAAATTTTATTAATAACTAGTTATTCGTATCAGAAATTGTAAATTAAATGAAAATAGATCCAAAATGTATTTAATAGTACTATAGCTTATCAAACATTTATTTTGCCTTTTTTTTATGTGTTATATAGTATTTATGTGCTATTTTTTTAATTGGATCTATGATTTATGTTTCAATACTGCAAGATCTATTTAAAATATTATTAACTTTTTAACTCCATAAGTTACAAATAAAAACAAAGCCTTAATGACATTATCGAAAAATTTAACTGTTTTACATAAAAAATATAGGGGTAATTAGTCCATTTACAATTTGTTTAAAGATGTTATACATATAAGTATAGGTTTTGTTTGTTATTTGTGGCAATGAAGACATAATTATGTGTAGTATCTGTTAAAGAAAAATAACAAATATGTTGCAGTCCATGGTTCGCGTAATTTCTAGTTGAATTTACGGCATAATTTCACAGGGTTGCTACATTACGTGAGTACTCTAAACCTAAGTATTTTTTAGACATATTGCGTATACTCTCATGAAGCCATACAGTCGCCGCTAGTGGATAATAAGGCGAATCAGGCGTATAATGGATTATTGATGAATATACTCTTAAAAATTGATGGAACATACTAATTCAGAGGTTTTTTGCTTCTGTATTTGTGTTCTCATTCGCTTACTTACACACAATTTTTTATATGTTTTAAGTATTTCTTTAAATAATCTGCACATATATTTCGAAGCCTCTGCCATTATCTGAAAATGTCAATTGCAAATATAGTAAGTCGTAATGCACTTTCAAGGTAATCTGCTCTGTCTGCTTCAAGAACGACTTAAGAATTTCAGCAATTGCTATGAATTAATTGAAAGGTACGAGTTAGTCATAAATACGATAACTCTCTTACACTTAACCCAAAAATATACATCAAACAAAACAACAAGAAGCATAATATAGTTAACAATAGATCCAAGGGAGGGATAAGGCTTTCCATAAATCATAATTATCAAGTTGAGATCATCAGATGAAGATGACATTTAATAAATATCCTTATTTTCTACTCACACTAATAAAAAAAATATTTTTATATACACTTCTAAATAAATAACATACAGCGTAGTCCATTATATGGTTACAGAATCATTACCCCACCAGAAACCACTTCGCTTATTATTTTTCAAGCGTTTCATCTTTCCTCCTCTTATACCTCTGCCTATAGTCATATTGCACGAGAACTAGCAGCTAACGATAAATCGACTTCAGTTCGGAATAGAGAGACACTTGACATATGCCTCGATATCCGCAGTAAATTGGATTAATAACAAAGGAACCAAGAGAAAAAGGGTTGGCCGACAGACTGTGCTAGCAGTCAGCGGATGTCAGCTGGTGCAATGACCTATTAGTAGTAGACGTAATTCATCATGTAGGGGACATAATCGTTTAAGGACGCATCTCTCAACGGAATCAATATATCGTGTTTGTCGGTTGGCTCTGTTATACGCCTATAGGCGAGTACCATTGATGCTGATGCGAAAGATTAATTGAGGAGCGAGCAGAAATTATATATTGTTAAAGTTGAGACTAATTAGGTATAGGAGAAATTAAAACTGAATTAGACATGTGAATCGAGCCAATACGATGGTCATAACGGTTGCATTAATAGAGGTGGGTTAATAAAATGATTAATGGTTCTTATTAAATGTTCCTCCCGTTGTGGTGACGAAATGTAATAAATAATAGTTTTTTCTCAGGGTTAATACTTCGATTTCCTGCCCAAACAAAGAAATAGGTAGCGACATACAACTGTGTGTAATTTGCGTTAAGTTTTTGCAATTTAATAATGGTATTTTTG
>RXPK01001938.1:0-81633 GCA_004143645.1 Protaetia brevitarsis | reverse complement strand
AGCGTATTCACGAAGATTGAGTCTTTTATTATAGTTTTATTTTTGCTTTTAGAAAAAATTTTTCTACAAAAGTTGTGCAGAATCATGCTGCATAACCTAAATATATTTTAATTATACTGGGTGATCCGAAACTGGATCTTTGATTACAGCTCTATTTTTGATGTTGGAAAAAACTTTTCTACAAAGTTGTACAGAAAAATGCTGCATAACCTAAACATATTTTAAATATACAGGGTGTTCGCGAAGACTGGATCTTTGATTACAGCTCTATTTTTGATTTTAGGAAAAAATCTTTTCTACAAAAGTTTGCAGATTTCAATGCTGGCATAACCTAAACATATTTTCGACTATACAGGGTGTTCCAAAAGTAAGAACAAAAGAGAACTACTTAAAAACGTACTGCACATTCTAAAAGTGCCAACTTCTCTCGAATGGACCGACTTCAAATTACCACTTCCTCACTCCTAGATGCGCAGCATCTAGTTCACTTAATAAATACTAGATCAAAACTGTATGTATGTTTTATATTTCTAACGTAATTTTTTTTATTTCTAACTAAATTTATGTCGCAGATAAAGGTGTGAGGAATGTTCACTTTACTGATCACTTATTACCTTTTTGTGTTTTGAAAACTGTGGGAAGAAGACAATACCTTTAAACATTTCGGATTATCAATTATTTTTATCAGATCTTTACACTATACATTCTATTCTATATTATGATATGGAGATGTAGATACTAAAGCCAATTTTTTAAACGATTGTTTTGGTAGGCTTTGATGAATTTACATATTCCGTTAGTTAAGTCGCGTTTTACTAGACCACCAGCTCCTTGTTTACTGATACTATTAATCCATGCAAAATTTAAGAGATCAAGTCTATCAGTTCTTTCGAAAAAAACCAATTCTTTAGTAATTGGGAATATTAAAATCTCTTAGAAATATTACCACCGAAGCTATTAGACGGGAAAAGAAAGCTTATTTGGAGTATCAAATGAAAATGTGCAAAAACAAACAAATGCCGAAATTCTGTCTTACTTAAAAAATATTGAAGATATTAATAATTTTTTTATAAAGTCAGTTCCCAATTTGCAGCCAAATTTATAATGATTATTTGAATGCCCGACTTAATGATAATTCCTTTGAGTTTAAAAACGTAACGGAAGACGCGGTATTTGACATAGTGCGTTCGATTAGAACACGATCTGCTGGTGTGGATGGTCTCAACATATTCTTCGTTCAACTATGCTGCCCGCGTGTTCTGCCCTTCCTGACGCATGTCGTTAACGAATGTTTGCGGAGTTGTGAATTTTACGCATTGTTGGAAACGTTCCTTGGTAATTCCTTTACTTAAAAAACCTCTAGTCAAAGAATATAGTGATTTACCACCCATTAGCATACTGCCAATTCTATCTAAGATCGCTGAAAAAGTAATTGAATTGCAATTAAAAGATTATGTCAATCATAATATCATCCTTCCTAATGTACAGTCTGGTTTTAGGAGAATTTCAGCTGTTGTTTAAGGCTTTGACTAACATAGTCGACGACATCATCGGAGTTTGGATGAGGGCAGACTGACGCTGATGTGCCTCTTTGATTACTTCAAGGCTTTCGACACGCTCAATCATACGTTGATGTTGTCCATTCTGCGATTTACGTTGGGCTAAGTTAAGATCTAATCTTTTCTACAATTAATTGTGCAATAGATGGCAATGTGTGGTTATTGATGTAGCAGACATCCTCATATGTTCCAATTACACATGGTGTACCACAGGGTTCTATCCTGGGACCACTTCTTTTTTCAATATATACTTCCAGCTTCATCAACTTCTTAAAATTTAGTAAATGTCATTTTTATGCGGATGACACCCAACTTTATTATTCCTTTACCCAAATACAATTGGTTTACATTTCGAAAGCCTATTCGAAACAACAGAAAAATGCTGTTCGAAAGAAATTTGTTCGCATATTGAGCGTTTCCAAAGGAATTCATAGATATGTAGGGACCAAATAGAAGAAACCCTGTTTTGACAAAGCCAAGCGAATAGAGAGAATCTAGGGAATCAGAGCACGATGAAGATTGTTTTGTGTCTAGTTTGTTTCAAGTCATACTCCAAATCCAAACTGGAAGAAGGATGATTGCAATGTCTTACGTGTAAGAAGTGGGCGTACAAAAAATGGACAAGAGGGCAATTTTATTGTTATGTGTATCTCTGCACTGGCCCACAGTGACGACGCCAAAAAAGATTAAAATATTTGCTTTTCTCATAGTTTACTATAATTTAAATGTTTTTACCGAAGAACAACGATTTGTGTTACTGCTTGTGTTTTATATTTTATAATAAGGAGTTTCTATTAACTAATTCTTTCATGAACATTATTGAAAGATAGATAATTCTTAAGTGGAACTAAGCAAGAAGAGACTCCTTGGTCCAATTTAAGAATCGAAAATCTAAATAAACAATGATTAACAAAACAAATAGTTTATTTTAGCGCAAACAACAATTTGTTTCTAATATTCTTGGTTCTCATTTGATTTATATAACACTATTTGGCATTAACATTTAAATTTGCAGCAATACTTTGATGTTTCTTGATAAGAAAATCCTTGCTTCTCCTTAGAGGGTCCAAATTAAGGGATCTTCTGATATATAAATGTTAGAGATTTTTTTCTCAAAAAAAAGAAATTTTCTCATTAATACTCACGTAAAATACATGTATTATGGGAAAATTTGAGATTTTCTTCTGTTTCTATACATTTATCCCCATTCGATGCGAAAAAATATCAAAAAAAAATTTTATACCCTATTTTTTTTTAGTGTTTACCAAATAATATCTTATAAATCTAACTATACACAAAGATTCAAATAGATTGTCAAATCCGCTCCTATAGATAGTAACAGGGTGTAGGTATATGCCGCGTGTTTGTAATGAAGGTTTGAACTAAGTCAGTGTTGGAACATAAGAAAGTAAACGGATCTGTCATAAATAAGATGTAAATAAGGAAAACGTAACCTATATTTGAATTCGCATTATATAAACGACCATGGATTGGTGTTTCTGCTTGTAAAAATGAAATGTAATTAATTTAACTTTACTAAATTATGATTTTACAATTCAGTACTAACTGGTGTTTAACTAAATTTATTTATTACTTTAAATTATAACCTACAATTAGTATAATTATTAAGTGACAAAACTGCATCTCTCAGTTCTTCTATGGTATGCATGCGGTTTCTATACATCCTATTTTTTAGATAGCCGAACATGAAGTAATTCTAATGGGGTTAGATCAGGCGATCCTGGTGGCCATCTTTGTGCTCTAAACGAACCTGTCAGCAAAAAACTGTTGAAGATATTAGCAGGTTTGTCGAGCAGTAATGTGCTGGAGCATTATCGTGCTGAAAATAACCTACTTCAAGCTCATTTTCTTGTAACTCTGCAATAAACAATTCAACATCTGTTGGTAACTGTGGCTGTTTACAGTTTCCTCGAAGAAAATTGGCCCTATTATTCGTTGCCTGGACATAGCAACAAACTCCAACTTTTACGGGATGCAATTGCGTTTCTCGAAATTCGTGTGGATTTTCTGCAGACCAGATACGATAGTTTTTGTGAATTGATATAGCCTGTTAGATAAAATCAGGCTTCATCCGAGAAAAAATGATTTGTTTAGCAAGTCATCGTCCCCTTAAATTGTTATTAAACCAATCGCCTATCGTGATCTAATGGTAATAATTCTGTACCGTAGAAATTTTATAGGGATGAAAAATGTAACTTTCTTTTGACAGCTCATTGCGCTGAAGTGTATGATAAGCCTATAAAATTATAAATTGTATTAACTATTTCACTTAATGTTAATATTGATTTTTTACCTGTTTGTTGAGCTAATTACCACAGATAATTCCCTTATTTCTAAACAGTATTCAGAAATACTATTGTTTGGTGATATTAGATGTAAATATAAACGATTTGAAAAAAATTAAAGATAAATAATCGAAAGATACTACAACACGCACGCCAATGTCGCTAAATGTCAAGAAAATTCATTTAATGTATGAAATTTGTATGTAGCTAACTTCGCTCATTAAATTGTTAATTAGTATATTAGATAAATTTTTCCGGAAAACAGTTTTTTTCTTACGACAATCATTTTGAATCACATGGTACAAAACTTACAACACATTTAAGAGTGTGAGATACCATCAGCTGATCGAGCTGCGAAATAATGAACTACTCCGGAAAATTGTACAAGATTTGATGCAAACCCTTTAGCTCTATTAACGTTTCTAGTAAACCATTGACCACGCTGTACTGAGCTAAACGTTGATGGTAAAAGAGATAAAGTTTTAGGTTGAAAGGGATTTGAGTACGGGTTATCCTGGGGAAAAGATCCGAGTAATAAAAGCGCGGGTCGTATACTTGTGTTGATATTTTTAGATGCGAGGTATATAGTGCTAAGTAAATTCAAACGGCGCATGTATGTATATATATATATAGGGATATTTTTCGCCCACCCTCGAAAAAGCTACGGTGATCTACGGCGGCAGACTGCATGTATCTCCGATTTGGGAGGCTTAAACAACAAATTGCTGCTTTCAACTAGATTGGATTTCCGGTTTTGCATTTTATATGCGGCGTATCTTGGACCTGAGCACCGCACCGTTTCCGTTTACACAGCGTGAGATCAGTGGCGGTGATGAGGACGATACATCGGGATCCCCTTAAACATCGTATGACCGTACAGCCAACGGCGATTATACGATGGATGCAAAAACACGGACGGCAAATTTAGGTATTCCGACGGTGAACACAAATATTAGAAGCGTATACCACTCCGGGGCGGGGATTTTGTTATGATACCCCCCCGCTTCCCTAGACGAAATTTTCCAACTTTCATAAAACAGGAGAAAACAAAAACAGGACAACACGTCGGCGCGATTTATAAAATATTTTCATAAACATTCCATTATATAAAAACACGTCTAATATTACTTACTGTTAAAAATTAAAATAACCATATTTATATTCCAAAAATATTATACATACACCATTACTCAGTGGCGGCTCGTGACAATATTGAGTGGTGGGGGCAATCTCGCGCCAACCCTGTGTCTACTCCTCCCCCCTCCCATTTTATTCATTTTACAAAGTTTTAAATCAATTCATCTCAGCTTGCAGTAATTATTATTACCTCGTTTATTCCCTAACAGCCGGAAATATTACATAGATATTTTTAAAATTATATTTTATAAATATTTTTCGTGAGAGGCTTTTGAATATATTTTTCATATTTTTTTTCTAGCTGTAGATAAAATATTCAATTAAAATATTTATTCCATATTTTAAAATTCATGTATTTTCTAAAATATTTATATGAAAATTGAGATGTCAAAATGAACTAAAATTGTTCTTGGTTATTTAGAATGTATAACGTCGATAACGAAAAGTTGAAACATACATAGAGTTGTCTAAAAGGCAAGAACTTGTTTTTTCACACTCACCATACAAGTTAATAATCAATAATTCTGGCATCTTTTAAGGCGTACTGAAGGTTTATCAAATTAATTACTATTTTTTAATTGAAGTGTTCTAAATAAAAAACAAACGTATTTATTATCATTTTTATTTGAATAAGCCAATAAAAATGAAAAATACTCATTTTTAAGTCTAGCCTTGGCTGGTGCCAGGTAACAACCCTATGGCTTTTTTCATATCTTCGTAGTGGCGCAACTCATGGCGTTTCCTTGTGGCCTCTAAAACAATGCAATTGTATTAGATCACACCATGCATAAAACATCGTACAACATTATCAACACCTACTAATACATTTGGAGCATTTACAATAATTGGAGTGGTAGCTACATTCTAATACTTACGATACTTATTTTTACATTATTTCATAATATTTAAAAACATTCTACGTGCAAACAATAAAACAACACAATGTATTCTAACCTCTATTTGAGGTTATGACGCTTATCTACCGAGATGAATCTCTTAAGCAAATCAACTAGCAATTTATCTGGTAGATGCAGTACATATATGATGCATAAAATTCTACAATTATATTATTAAACGATTCCTGTACAGCGATATTGAGCATTCCAATTATCTTATAAATGCCATGACATGTTCAAAGGTTTGCTTACCTCGTAGTCACCACAAAAACTAAAACACACCCCGCAACATTAATTACACAGTTAACCCTAATCTGCCCTAATCGTATACTATTATAAACTATAACATGTAACGGACAAACGAATGAAAACGTTGATGATACGCACGTACGCGTATCATTCTATGTACCTCATCCATAGACGCATAAACAAACTAAATTATATAACACCGGCACGGTAATGAATAGAGGTGTTGTGTTGACGTTCGCAACTTACAAATATTAAAATAAATAATACAAAACGCAGATATATTAATAGAAAGTTACAGCGCCTCAACTTAGATACTAATTAAATCATATTAGATATATATTATCTAATTTAATCTTTAAACTATCATTTTAAATAGGTACATACCTACTTAATATGTATGCATATTTTACCCATTTTATATTATTCCTCCTACGCACCAAATGTACAAAGCAATAATTCAATCTTTTTTTTATATGAAATAAATATTTACAGAAAATACAAAGCAAAATATTCGCAGAGTTATGAAAAATATATTGAGAAAACATTTGCAATAAAATATTAATGCTACATACATATATATTTTTTAAATGTTTTCCTAATATATTTCTATAATATATTTTATGCATATTATATTAATATAACTAATATTCAAGAAAGATTTAATATTTTTTAAATATTTATAAAATATGAAATAAATATAGTTGGTCACTGGGGTTGTTAACTAAAGTAATACCGACATAAAAAAATTAATGTGGACAAATTTAGAAGCCATTTTATTATGAAGAATTACACGAGAAAGTAAAAGAAAATTTAAGTATTTGAATTAAAAAATTAAAAATTTTAAACAAAACAGTTATTTTGTTATTTCATGATTTATATGCAGTAATGAATGATTTTACTACAATCACAGAGACCACCAAAACCACAATAGATAACATTTTCACTAATATTTTAGTTGATGTTGATTATTCCACACATGATACTTTTTCTTATCAGATCATTGGTATATATTACTTGGTATTGATTAGAAATATATTGAGGAGAGCCTACCCAATGAAGTTCTTGATAGGAGGATATACCGAGCTCTTTTTTTCTATTACACATACAATTTCCCTACTTATGTGTAACATTAGACAACAAAATTGTCAATGCATTGGTAACTGGCGAGTAGGCAACCAGATATACCTTTTGATTGAATTGACGTATGACATATTCTGAAATTTTACCATTACTTAGTATTTTTTATTATTTATTTTATTATTAATTATGGTATTTCAAACCCGTAATAAACATTATTAGTTCAATAACTAAAATAATTGACTTTTCAGACAAACTACAAAAAAATATGTACGTATTAAACCAGTTTATTCTCCTAAAAATTGCATAGTTGAAACAGCCAACAAGCTCTAGCACAGTAAATAATCACTAGTTGATAGGACATGGAAAATATACGAATGTTGTCAATACAACCGAAAAACTATGTTATGTTTACAAGTTTGAAATTATTTATAAACGAGAAGTATGTACATATTGGAGGACTTGGCAGTTTTAGTCAACCTAGTTGAAATAGTTAATCGTGACAAGCAATGTACTATTAGGAGGCTTCGTATTAGCTATTTAACAATTGCGAAGTTGAGGAATTTGTCAAGATATTTAGATTGTCAAAGAAGTATTCAGTGGTTATTAAAAAGAATTGAAAATAAATTGCAGTGTATACATAGAAGTAAATAGAGAGAGCCACATTTCATTGTACTATCGACTCAAAAAAGGGAAAATAATCCATAAGGAAACATAAGGAAGATTTTAGAAATCCTTGATTTCATTAAACCTCTATTCAATCATTTTGACGCGTTTCAAGAAATTAAACATATAGTCTCACTCACCGGCTGTTTCTGTCTCCATATAATCGGAAACGCACGGCTTATACAATTCTTCTAATAACACTTGATCAGCTTATCTGTGAGAATTAACAGAAAACAGAATTAGTTCCTAGCTCGAGCACTAAATTTACCACACACGATTTAGTGTGCTCGGTGTGGATACCGAGGGATCAGATAACCGGAGACCCCGATATTTCCGTGATACTTGGTAATTCAGCGATAATTACCATTTGTTTTTGTCCTCCCATGAAGTTCCATTAATTCCGATTGCGTTTCTGTATATACCATAGGTTAGATAATCATCTAAGCGGCGTACAAACGAGTCCAGTGTAATTAACTTCAGTTTAAGGCGCGTACGTTTACGATATACAGGGTGTTATCTCCGCTGAAAATATGTTTTTTCAGCTATATACATTAAAAAATTTAGGTAATTTTTCTTGGTAAAAATCACATTTTTTTCAATTTTCTGCACTGAATGGGGGTAAATATACACAAACATAAGGAAAATGTCGTCATATTAGAAATTTTTCTATAATACAAGTAAGTATTTTACGTGAATATTATAGGAAAATTTCTGTTTCTTAGAAAAAAATCTCTGACATTGTAATATTATCAAGAAAACACTCACTATCTACAAGGTGATTCTCAATATATGCGACAAACTTTAAGAGCAGATTCCTGAGGTTATTTTGATCATAAAAGTTCACATCAGCATATGTCCAAAACGGTTTGGTTTTAAAGTTATTGAATGTTTAATAATAAATTATGAACTATGACTAACACGATATATCACAGTTGCTTCTTCAAAAAATTGCTATTGGTCAATAGTTGTTAATTCAGTTTATTCTCATTTCAATATTTGTCAATTACACGAATGCTGAGATGTGTGAAATGCATTTCGTTTACGTCTTGCCAATGGAAATCGCGTGCTGCTAACGTCTTTATGAAGAACGATACCCGAACCGTACATCCCGCATCATTCAATATTGCCATCTTCACCAACGTCTTAGTGAAACGGGAAATTTTAAAAAACGGACGACTGATAATGGGCACCCATCTACAGTGAGAACTCCACAAGTTGAAGAAATGGTATTAAATGTAATTGAAGAACATCCTACTACAAGCACCAAAAAAATTGCGTTTGCTTTAAACATTAGTCAGGCCACAGTTTAGAGAATATTGGAAGATCAACTGTTGTATCCATATCACATTCAACGGGTGCAGGCACTTTTGCCGGCAGATTTTCCGCAAAGAGTGGCTTTTTGTCAATGGATGCAACACAAAATCCTGACTATTTGGCTCAAATATTCTTCACCGACGAGGCTACTTTCTCTAGAAATGCGATTATTAATTTTCATAATAATCACATATGGGCCGAAGAAAATCCGCACGAACTAGTGAACGCCCGTCATCAACATCAATTCTCTGTCAATGTGTGGGCCGGATTTGTTGGAGATCACTTGATAGGTCCACATTTTTTACCGATGCGGTTAAATGGCGAGGTATACCGCAATTTTCTTGAAGAGGAGCCACCACTACTGCTGGAAGAAGTTCCGTTGCAATTAAGATTACACATGTATTTTATGCATGACGGTGCTCCAGCGCATTTTAGTTTAGTTGCTCGCGAGTTTTTGGGCAATACGTATCCAGATCGGTGGATAGGACAGAGGAAGGTCCACAACCGTGGCCTCCTCGGTCTCCAGACTTAAATTCTTTGGATTTTTTTCTCTGGGGTCACCTTAAATCATTAGTTTATGCGACTCCCATTGAAAATGTCGATGAATTGAGAAATCGTATTATCGCAGCTTTTCAAACAATTCGAAATACTCCTGGTATTTTAGAACGGACTCGCCAGTCAATACGACGGAGGATAGAAGCTTGTATTGCTGTTGGGGGCGGTCATTTTCAACAGTTAGTATAAGTTAATTTTGCTTTACTAATTATTTTGTTAATTTATAATAAAAATATTGATTATGTCAACTTACTATTAAACATTGTACAACTTTAGAACTAAGCGATTTTGGACATATGTTCTTATGGACTTTTATGATCAAAATAACCCCAGGAATCAGCGCTTAAAGTTTATCGCATATATTGAGAATCACCCTGTATATAAAATCCCAGCAGGTAAAGATCTAGCTCGTTTCAATTATTATTTCATCTTAATTCACAATACATCGTCGCTATTTATATATATTTTCTTCCCCATCAAATTCTTGGATAATTTTCCAATCATTGGACGTACGCCTTTTATTTGATTTTAATTTTTTTTTTTTTTAACCGAGATCATTGTCACGAACATCAGGGAAAACAGGGTTATAATACATTTGTCAAAAGTGCTAATAAGGTGCTTCTACAGTAACATGATAACAAACGAGCGCCAAGGACGTTTGTTTACCCTCAATAAAAACTTTTATTCAACCTGAAAAGGGTAGATGAAAATAAAACAAAAGCTTCGACAGAGTTTAAAAAAAAAGAAAAAATGTAAATTAAAAATTTGTTTATTCCTATATAAACATCTACCAAATAGTGACGGTAGAACTAGTTGGAAGAATTTTTAAAACCGCGTCGTTAACAATAAAAATCAACAGAGGCCGGCATTAAGCAAGACATTAAGATAGTCAAACTCGCCCGACCGCTGCGTAAGACACGTTAATTCTGACGTTCGGCCCATTTCCAAAGTGAATACCGTGTTTACACGCACATAAAATGTCGTGCCACAACAGATAAGTTAAAATGCGCGACAGATTCACGGCTTAAAAAATTCGCCCAATGATCCGACTACAAATAAGCGTTTATGTAATGCTCTACAGATAGCGATCAACGTGGAGGGGTGCATTAATAAGTAAAGCACGCGTTGCACGTCGTTTGGTTGGTATCTCTCTTTTTTTTTTATTATTATTTTTCGTGCTACGAGATCAAAACGATAAGCCGCCACGATGAAAAAATGACAAATTTCTGACGTGCTGTTCCACCTGCGACGGGGCTAGCCACACTTATTGACAGTGTACACAATTATTAGCGGTAGATTGTCGGTTACTGCGTCCCTAACGCATAACGAAAGCATTGCTGCTTTTAACCGTAAACAAACGGGGTGACTCCTTATCTGACGGCAAGATCTGTGCGCTACGAAATAAAGCGTGTTAAAATATTTTCATTGGAACGGTATGCATATTTAATAGGAAGATTGTAGCTTCCCTAAGAGTAGGCACTGAATTGAGCATTATTCGTTATTAATAAGTAATAAATAAATAAATTTAAATTATTTATTCTCGGTGGTAATGGATTTTTTAAATAATAAACCTTGATAAATAATATAATAAATAATAAACCGATTGTTGTGAATGGTGTAAAATCAGTATTGGTTGAAATCACTTCAGGAGTTCCCCAAGGTTCCCATTTGGAACCAACCCTATTTAATATATACATCAATGATGTATATATTAATATTAAAATTATCAATCACTCTAATTTTTTACTATATGGCGACGATATGAAGTTATTTTCCAAAATAAAACAGTACGGATGATTCCTTTGCATTGCAGAGGGATCTAAGTAACTTTGCGGATTATTGTGCGCGCAATAAACTTAGCTTGAACATAAGAAAATGCAAATTCATACGTTTTACTAAGAAAAAAAGATCTCACTAGTTTGACTACACTATTGATAATAATAAGATACAAGAAGTCACACAAATTAATGATCGTGGCCTAATTTTTGACTTCAAATTATCCTTTCAGTTTCATATTGCTGTAGCATTCCCTCTTTTGTTTTCTTAACCATAACATCCAGGAAAGGGAGATTTCCATTTTGTTTTTTCTCCATGGTAAACTTGATGGCTGGGTGCTGTGAGTTTATGTGTTCCAAGAAACTGTTGTAGTTTTCTTCTCCCGTGTTGCCATATTACAAAAGTATCGTCGACATATCGCAGCCAACACTTGGGTTTCATATCGCTGGAACTTAGGCTTCTTCTTCAACTGCTTCCATAACAAGTTGGCTATTATGCGTGAGAAAGGCTTCCCATTGCTGTTCCGTTCTTTGCTCGTAGTATTTTCCTTCATACAAAGTATGTCGTGGATAAGCAGAGTTTCACTAATTCAATGATGTCTTCTTGTAGTCCAAGTTCTGGAAGTAAGGCCAGTGCGTCCTCCGTGGGTATGCTAGTGAATAACGATATAATGTCGAAACTTACTAAAATGTCTGTAGGTTCAGTCTTTAGCGTAGACAGAATATCCACGAAATGTTTCGAATTCTTCATATACGTTGGGGCAAGTTTGTTCCGGTATATGGCTTTTAGTAAGTTAGCTAAATATTTCGACAAATCGTAGGTCGGTGATCCAATGTTGCTTACAATCGGTCTTAATGGCACTCCTTCTTTATGTATTTTTGGTATTCCATACAGCCTGGTGGTCTAGCGCTCTGGTAGCAAATCTGTTCTGCATCTCTTTAGGTATCGATGAAATCTTTATGCTCTCCCTGAATCAGTTCAGTTATCCTGAAGAAGCTGTCAGTATGAACAGCGAAACGTCGAGCGAAAGGTTTCACTCACGGCGAAACCCGCAAGAAGCTGTTAGTTATAGTTAGAAAAGCATTCAGAAATCTCGGTTTCATAATTCGTATATCAAAACCCTTTCAAAACATAAAATGTATTATTAGCCTTTATAAATCTCTAGTAATGAATACGCTCGATTATGGTAGTATCATTTGAAATCCCTTGTATAAATCATACATTTATAGCATTGAAAAAGTGCAGAAAAAATTTTTAACTTTAAATTTTTCACTCCTAGCTACAATTACAATGTTGATATCTCGAGATATAATCTACTTACCCTTGAAAACAGACGTCACGTTAACGGATTGGTACTGCTTTATAAATTAGTGAATAACTTGTTTAATAGTCCTAGCCTCATCGCGTCTTAGAACTTTACTGTCCCGAGATTGAATTCTCGAATATCTGGTACATTTTACTGCGAAATTCAGAGAACTAATATTGGATTAAATTCACCTATTTACCGTGCCACCCTCACATATAATAATGTATGTATGTATGTATGTAATAGAAAGGTGGTGTTACACTGCGACCTAAAAGATCTATTGTGTCCCCTATTCTTGCTGCTTTACAGCTGGCCTTCCAATCCTATTCCTTTTAGAAAGTGTAGGATGTCAGAGGGCTCCAGTCTAGGTAAGTCTCCCTCTTCGATTTCACATGCTCCCAGGTACAATGCCCTCGAGTTGCACAGTGCTATGCAGTTTGAGAGGAGGTGGATGGATGTTTCATCCTGTTCCCCACAAAATCTGCATTCAGGATCTTTTTCCAATCCAAGCTTACTCAGGTGTCCTTTCAGTCTACAATGGCCTGAGAGTATTCCTGTTAATATGCGAACATTGTTCTTACTCAGGTTGATGCATTCTGTAAACCTCTTCTGGTTATAAGTTCCCAGAAGAATTTTACTTTGCCTCATTCCCTGGAGATTTTCCCAGTAACTGGATTTTCTCTGCTCCATTTCCATTTTTAGTTTCTTCAGTATTGTACTGCTATTTACCCCGCAAAAGGGTTCAGGCCCTAAGAAAGGCATTCCAGCCCCTTTTTTTGCGAGGTTATCCGTTATTTCGTTTCCTTCCACACCTGTGTGACCCGGAACTCACAGGAGGGTTACTTTATTTCTTTTGCCTAGATCATTTAGTTTCCCTAGGCATTCCCAGACCATCTTGGAGCTGATTTCATATGAGTTCAGCGCCTTGATGGCTGCTTGACTATCAGACACGATGATAATCTCCTGCTTCCGATAGTTCCTATCCATAATGACTGAACACATCTTCCAATAGCGTGTATTTCCGCCTGAAATATACTTGGGAATTTTCCCAAGCTTACTTCACAAGCTCACATATAATAATACTGTCAATGATATTGATATAGTTCATCAGAGTCTACGGCAATATAAATCATCTGTTGTCCACCGTTACCGCACTATATTACTCTAATTTTTTTTCTGATTTCTCGCACTACTTTTTTTCACGCTTTCTTAATCGATTTTTCTAATTTTTTCTATTGTATTAGCTTTATTATTGTTGAATTAAATATTAATTATATATTAAATTGTATTAAACGTATAGTACTGTCATATATATGCATATTTGTGGAAGCTCTTTTGGGTTCGCCTGTTAGCTTCCTAAACTAAAAAAGAAAATAGATAAAACGAATTAATGAAATACATTTGACATTTCGCTATAGTATGCTATAACTTTATCATTTAAAAACTATTATAAACTGGTAAATATTATTTCGAAAATGGATTTATTCGTCTGTAAATCTAAAATCTTACCTGAATTTTAATATTCCTTTATAAAATTATTTTTAAAAACTTGTTTTTAAACCATTTTAAATAGTAAAAATGAACGTAAATCAACGAAATTATTATTAAATTTTGTACATAACTATTTTTCTTTAAATTTGTGCGACATTTTCTGTGTTCTTATAAAATGTAATTGCAGTGTTAATGTGTTGTAGATATGTATCTAAATTTGTTTTTGTGGATGTGAAGTAAAAAGATATATTTTTTTAACTGTGTTTGTCATGTTTTGGAAAATTGTGAAATATCTTGACAACGTTAATGGAGTTTTTGTTGTTTTTAAATTGAATCATTTCTAATACTATTTTTGCTTTATTGTTTTAAATCTTTCTTTAATATGTCCGTCTTTTCAAAGTTAAAGATAAAAGATTTGGAAACAGAAACTACATCTAAATTAATTTTTAAATCCACTTTTTACAAGAGTTATTTATGTTGACGATTGTATCATCTGTATTCCAAAAAACAAAATTTTGTCTTTTGAGAATACAGATCTATCAATCAAAATTTAAATTTTACTGTTTAAAAAGCACTGTATCAAATGAAAGTTTTATAACTTTTGGTTTTTACCATGTTCAACGAAAAGAATAAATTTTCTCAGAAAAGCGTTTATTTTAATTGAAAGTAGCGTGCTGTTTTGCCGGAAGACTATTTTCTTCTTAAGCACACGCTTTTAAATGAAAAGTAACCGTAATTAAATGGAATGCACCTTATTTTTGATTAATATTTTATAATGTCTTTATAACTTCTATTTAAGTAAGACAATACATATTACATATTATATTGTTATTATTATGTACATATTTAACAACATATTTTAGTTTCTTTTAAGTATTATTGAATTATAAACAGTATTTTAAATAAAAAAGCCGGACGTTTTGGTTTATTTGCGTGGACACGCATGTATACATTGATTTAAAACTTTTGCCTTTTAACGGAAAGTGCAAGCACCTGTATTCAAGCTGAGTGCTTTTTTACGCGGAGGTATTTTAGTTTTATTCATGTTCCCATGTGCATAAGTCTCAGATGTGCAAACAATAATGAACAAAAGTGAATATTTTTCGCCCGACGTTAAAGAAATTTCAGAGATAATTGGAACCTTTTCAGTTAATGCTGATTTACTTATAAGCCGAAGAATTTTACAGTAGTATATAGTGTTTGAAGGTTTTAAAACTGTTATACACGGGAAAAACCATCTTGTTGTTTTCAACCATTTCTCTTGCATTTGGTTACCAATTACTAAATTATTACTTGATTTAAGAATATTAAAAATATTCCTGCATTCAATCAAACAAATAATTTGGTTAGTAGGTTTATTTGGAGAAAATATATTTTCCTTAAAACAAGCCTTATAACCAAGAATAATTTCTTATTTCGAATACAGATACATTTGAAAGAAGTAAAACTCTTTAAAGAAATATATTTACTTAAGTGAAAAAATCCTCACAACAAAAATCGTAAACGGAATTTTGTTTTGAAGACGATTAATCACACCCAAAACTGGTTTCGATTCACAGCACTAATATTTTTATCCCATTCTGTAGATGATTTTAAAAAATAGTTGAAATAGTTTCTAGTAATTTTAGAGCGGTATAATATGGATATTGTATATGAGAGAATCTTAATATCATACTTTTTCTTTTTGTTTATTTTGTGTCGTTATGCAGCAGCATACGATTTAATTATAACCATGACAATCAATCTATTTTCGCGCCAGACTATTTAAAATGGACACAAACCGATAAAGGTTAGAAGTATATTATAAATATATGTTTTATTAACACGCCGATGCTATCGAAACCGCTTCTGTTCCTTAAAATTAAAAATAAGCAATATCTGCCAGTTCTTGAGCCATATGTCTTACAATTAGCCTCGATATAGGATGCGTCGTATTTTTAAACCAACTTAATGGAAACACTCTTCACATTATCAAAAATTATATTCGTGACAAATTTAGAATGAGCGCTTGTATACGTACATGTACATGCGTGCCTCCGTTCGACGCAATAGTGGGTGTAAAAATACACGTTTCATGTTACGAGAAGTATACATGGGACACAATTTTACGCCCCTCCGATTACGCGTTTTATGACAGGAGTTGTCACATGTATGTAATTTTTTTATGCTCCCGAAGCGTTCCCGTTGCTTGTTTTACGACACTTAAAAGTTATTGAATCGAGAGAAAACATGTACCACTCATCGTATAAATACACTCGCTCATACGCACGTATATATGGAGAAATCGATCAGAAATTCCTTTCGTTTCCTCTTTGTTCCTAAATCTTGCTCAAAATCGCTCGGATCCTGATGCTATTTTCGTGGTCTTTACAGTGGGCGTCTGTGGCATCTTGGTTCTTTCGACCAGAATGTTCTCTGCTGACGACGATGGCCAGCGGCGATCAAGTACAAATGAGCAGACCCTCGACTACCAGGCCGCCGATTCCTTCGGCACGATTTTCTGAACCGCCAACTTCGATAGCTCCGAGGGTATCCTCGCCCAGGTCACACCCACCTCTGAACCCAAACACAAATCAATCGGCAGAACAGAAAGAAAGGACCTTCCAAGCCCCAACAATATGCACGGTGAGTTGTTCAGAGAATTTTCGACGGCAGTGTATATATAGGGTACGCCGAATTCGATGTATGTACCATCAGCGTCACGCATAATGTCTCTATCGAGTTGACGTGGGCCATATTCTACTTTTACCTGATATTTTCGGGATTTATTCGATTGGTATCACCAGTGTTGACAGTTTAATATTTATATTTTCAGTATAAGGTAAAGTCAGGTAAGTGTGTAACCGGGGCAAGTGTGTAGTTTGGCTACATTTATTTTCAAAATTAAAATATGGATGTCCTCTGTTATATTACTAATGTACTAAACTTTATACTAGTTTTACAAATAAAAATTCACATCTTCTAACGTGTAATAACTTAGATATCTTGTAAATTTATCATACCTTATTAAAAAGGCATCAGTATAGTATTACACTCTTGGCCGAACTAAAGGATAATGCTATTAATATATAAAATGCGGAACGGTTACACACTTGCCCCAATTTGCTGGGTAAGTGTGTAGTATTGACAGTGTTTAAAATTTATTTTTTTTTTCTAGTAAACCGTTGATAATTATAAAAGGCGTATCTATTGAAGGCTTACAACTAGGCATATATTACGTACTTCTATGTGTAAAATTTATCAAAATGTCTTATTATGTGAACAGTGTTACATTTTCTTCGTACTATGCAATTTTTACTACACACTTACCTGACTTTACCTTACCTACATTTTAAAATTCAGTAGAAATCAGTAGATTAGTAATAATGAAATAAATTCTGTATAGAATTATATTTTCAAAAAAAAAAATATAAAATGAAACCACGTGCTATCATATTAATACAAAAGATAAACGCACTTATATAAAGATTACTAAAGCAAAGATCAGATTATGCATTATTAATGCAGCGACTTTGATTACGCATTCAAATTGCTGCATTTTTGTTATGCACATTGTGCGTGTTGTTAAAATTGAATATAGGTGAGTCGTATTGTTAATAGTTAATTGTTAATATTGAGTAAAACAACTTAGGTACACAGCACATACAAAACTTACTATGAGATTCAAAAAGATTGTCAATTCGCCTTCTATAGATTGTAACAGGGTGTAGGTATATGCCGCGCGTTTGTAATGAAGGTTTGAACTAAGTCAGTGTTGGAACACAAGAAAGTAAACGATCTGTCATAAATAAGGAAAACGTATACCTATATTTGAACTCGCATTATATAAACGACTATGATTGGTGTTTCTGCTTGTGTAAAGAGAATGTAATTAATTTAATTTTACTAAATTATGATTTTACAATCAGTACTAACTGGTGTTTAATTAAATTTATTTATTACTTTAAATTATAACATACAATTAGTATAATTATTAAGCGACAAAACTGCATCTCTCAGTTCTTCTATGGTATGCATGCGGTTTCCATAGATCCAATTTTTTAGATAGCCAAACATGAAGTAATCTAATGGGGTTAGATCAGGCGATCTTGGTGGCCATCTTTGTGCTCTAACGACCCTGTCAGCAAAAAACTGTTGAAGATATTGGCAGGTTTGTCGAGCAGTATGTGCTGGAGCATTATCGTGCTGAAAATAACCTGCTTCAAGCTCATTTTCTTGTAACTCTGCAATAAATAATTCCAACATCTGTTGGTAATGTTGGGCTGTTACAGTTTCCTCGAAGAAAATTGGCCCTATTATTCGTTGCCTGGACATAGCTAACCAAACTCCAACTTTTATGGGATGCAATTGCGTTTCTCGAAATTCGTGTGGATTTTCTGCAGACCAGATACGATAGTTTTATAGTTTTGTGAATTGATATAGCCTGTTAGATAAAACCATGCTTCATCCGAGAAAAATGATTTGTTTAGTAAGTCATCGTCCCTTAAATTGTTATTAAACCTATGACAATATTCCAAACGCCTATCGTGATCTAATGGTAATAATTCCTGTACCGTAGAAACTTATAGGATGAAAAGTAACTTTCTTTTGACAGCTCGTTGTGCTGAAGCGTATGATAAGCCTATAAAATTATAAAATGTAATAAACTATTTCGCTTAATGTTAATATTGATTTTTTTACCTGTTTGTTGAACTAATTACCACAGATAAATTCCCTTATTTTCTCACAGTATTCAGAAATATTATTGTTGGTGATATTAGATGTAAACATAAACGGTTTGAAAAAAATTATAAGATAAATAATCGAAAAATACTACAACACGCACGCCAATCTCGCTAAATATCAATAAAATTCATTTAATGTATGAAATTTGTATGTAGCTAACTTCGCTCATTAAATTGGTAATAAGTATAGATAAATTTTTCCGGAAAACAGCTTTTTTCTTACGACAATCATTTTGAATCACATGGTATTTAACATTAAATATAACAACAAAAATAACATTCAAAATGCTCCACGTTTACACTAAGCAAAATACTGGCTCTAATAATATTAATAATCTACATTTATTGAATGAATTTTCAACGACAGAACGGAATGTGTCATTGTTATGATGAAATATAATTATCAAGATTCAATAGTGAAATAAATTCGTTTGTATTATTATATCAAATCGTTTTACATTAGTCCATGGATAATATTTGTTATTGTAACTATATTTTCATACGGTCAATAAATAATTTTGCTAATAATATGAATACGAACGTGTATATATTGTTATTTTTACGCAACAATTTTCATAAAATTGTTCACTATATGAACGCAGTGAAGTATTGAATGATATCCTCTCTCTTATTTTAATGGTTTGCAATATACTATGAGATTCAAATTGACTGTCGTAATAAAAAAAACTGTTTTCCGGAAAAATTTATTTATACTTATTACCAATTTAATGAGCGAAGTTAGCTACATACAAATTTCATACATTAAATGAATATTCTTGACATTTAGCGACATTGGCGTTCGTGTTGTAGTATCTTTCGATTATTTATCTTATAATTTTTTTCAAGCCGTTTATATTTACATCTAATTTCACCAACAATAGTATTTCTGAATACTTTAGAAGAAAATAGGGGAATTTAATCTGTGGTAATTAGTCAACAAACAGGTAAAAAATCAATATTAAACATTAAGTGAAATTAGTTTATTACATTTATATAATTTATAGCTTATCATACACTTCAGCGCAACCGAGCTGTCAAAAGAAAGTTACATTTTCACCCTATTAAAGTTTCTACGGTACAGGAATTATTACCATTAGATCACGATAGGCGTTGGAATATTGTCATTGGTTTTAATAACAATTAAGGGACGATGACTGCTAAACAAATCATTTTTTCTCGGATGAAGCCTGGTTTATATCTAACAGGCTATTATCAATTTACAAAAACTATCGTATCTGGTCTGCAGAAATCCATACGAATTTCGAGAAACGCAATTGCATCCCGTAAAAGTTGGAGTTTGGTTAGCTATGTCCAGCAACGAATAATAGGGCCAATTTTCTTCGAGGAAACTATAAACAGCCCAACGTTACCAACAGATGTTGGAATTGTTTATTGCAGAGTTACAAGAAAATGAGCTTGAAGCAGGTTATTTTCAGCACGATAATGCTCCAGCACACACTGCTCGACAACTGCCAATATCTCAACAGTTTTTGCTGCAGGTTCGTTAGAGCACAAAGATGGCCACCAAGATCGCTTGATCTACACATATTAGATTACTTCATGTTTGGCTATCTAAAAAATAGGATCTATAGAAACCGCATGCATACCATAGAAGAACTGAGAGATGCAGTTTTGTCACTTAATAATTATACTAATTGTATGTTATAATTTAAAGTAATAAATAAATATAGTTAAATACCAGTAGTATTGAATTGTAAAATCATAATTTAGTAAAGTTAAATTAATTACATTTCATTTTTACAAGCAGAAACACCAATCCATAGTCGTTTATATAATGCGAGTTCAAATATAGGTTATGTTTTCCTTATTTATGACAGATCCGTTTACTTTCTTGTGTTCCAACACTGGCTTAGTTGAAACTTTCATTACAAACACGCGGCATATACCTACACCTTGTTACTATCTACAGGAGCGGAATTGACAACCTTTTTAAATCTCATAGTATATATTGTTATTTTTACGCAACAATTTTCATCATTTCAAAATTGTTCACCATATAAACGCAGTGAAGTATTGAATGATCTCCTCTCTCTTATTTTAATGGTATGCAATATGTTGCAAAAACGGACAGATGACATACCATGATGGAAGATGTACACTTCTCGCACGAAAAACCGGGACACCAGCAATCGAGAATTTTAAAATTTCGTGGGTGTACGATAAGTGCCAAAAGATCCTCATTCAATTGACTTCATAAATGCTGCAATTCTTTCCTTATTTAATCGTCTCTGTATCTCTGCTAGTAGTAGGAAATAGCACGTCATATATAATTATTGTTATCCTCTTCTTGGACACATATTGTGATAAACTATCATATTTTGGATTGTCTTTTGGGACGCTCTTACTTTCTACATTTCACGATATAAGAATAAAAAAATATTATATTTAAAATACTGTAACAAATTAAACGTTTGTCATCTTTAAATGCCGTGCTTGTGCCACTAAAAATACCGCTGAAATATGTGCGTGTGAAATATTTTTTATCTGTTTAGTTGATACTGCAAATATTTAACCTGCGCGCGGTTGTAAATCAGCCAGCAGGCGAAAATAAGTTCCGAGACTTCCTCGAACGCGAGAAAGATCAAAAAGGGCCCTGCTGCTGCCTTTAGCAGCGCGCCGAGCGGCAGCATCCTCAAGTTTTCCTTATCTCACGCACGCATAATATAAATGAAGTTATTCCCGTTTAATGCTCGTGAGTACATTCGCATATGAATGCGGCGCGGGAAATGTTATGATACACGTACATACGATCGCCTTAATGTAAATATCGGTGAGTAATGATTTATGATAATATTGCGTCAAATTTACGGAGATAGAAGTCATCAATTGTGTCTGGAAATGACAAAAGGATCTTCGGCGATCGGGCAGAATGACAGAAAATTGAGGAACCGAAATGTGGGGACGGGAAAGGGCGCTTTCGGAAATGTATTTGTGCGTGCTGAAATAGAAGAGTAACCACGATATAGAGTGAGAGAGCGTATTTCCCACTGAACGCTGTCGGTTAGAGCGGGAAAGAAATATAGGTCTGGGATCTCTAGAGCTTGCTTACTTGCTCGGCCGGGCTGTCTTTGGTCCATTTATAAACATCTTTGCTTGTCTGCATGCAAATCAGACAGTTTAGGTCGGATTTTGATTGATCTATTCAAGAGATTGATTATTCTGCGACCGGATACATTGTGAGAGGTACTCCTCTTGCATTATACCCTCTAAAGTGCACGCATCGAGTCCTAGCGTGTATATGTATACGTTATTATATTTTTAAATGAAATTCGTCCATTCTTACAGACAGCGTTATTAATTAAGTGCTGCGGTGTACTTCCCCTACCTTACGACTTTATTCAATACTTTATGCTCGATACCCGGTCGATTATTTTTGACGAAATATTAATGAATACCGACGCAAAATGTTATTTATTACCTAAAATGTTTAAAATCACGATAGAAATTCTCATACAGGGCATTTCAATTGAAGCGAATCACTTCAAATAACTTTTTACCTGCTGTGATTTATATACAAATTTCGAAAAATGTCAATTGCCATATCTGACGATTGCCTAACGATTTACTACTACTTCTGTGGATGCAGCAAACCCCATCCTTAAAATTTAAATAGGGAAGATGAATGAATCTTGTGACCACTCATTCAAAAGGCCTTTAATTCTTTTTGCAGCAACATGTATCAAAACGTTATTATTTTTTAATCAATAAGTAAAAAGTGCCTAATTTAATAAATAAAATACGATTAGAATTAGTGATATGTATAAAACTGCTTCTTTACGTTAGCAGCTTCTGCTACTTTTGGTTAGCAGTTTGCTAACTAAAGCAAAAAAGGTGCTTAAATATTGATATACGTTAAACAGACAAACTGTTTCTACAACTTTGCGCGCCCCCTCTCCCCCCAAAGTGTCTTTTGTTACAGCTATTCACTCAATATTTATATGTAGAGACTGGATTATATGCAAAGAAAAACTGGAATATATGCGCATATATATGCATCGATTTTTGAGAAAATATGCATAAACCTGGGGTATATATGCAAAGAAATTGCGACAATCTGCAAAATCTTTACATAAAATAAATAAGAGCAGAAATTTAAACATTAACTTTATTGCACAAAATTTTTTCACAACTTATTTCTAAAACAACTTATAATTAAATGTTTTTCAAAATTGTGTAAAAGAAAGTTTTGTCTTCTATTAGAATACATATGTTCCGAAATAGAAAAGCTTCTTTCAACATCCACAGATTGTAATGGTGCAGTTTTTAACTTTGCAATACATTCTTCAAAAATTAAGAGTCGAAATCGTTTACTGTTTCACCTTCCAAAATTTTCTTAACTTTCTTTCAATTTCACAATACCCCGCATTTTTTATTTATCACTTTTTTAAATTATCGTATATAGAATTACCTATTGTACCCTTGAACCTCTCTTACATAGCATATCAAATTCGTCTTACTATTTCGACTGATTCCGAGAGCGACATCCCTTGCGTTTCTAGTTTACGAATGGAACTTGAAACAAAGCTATAATTGACCTTAATATACAAAAGGTTTTGTAGCAATTCTGTTGATGTTACTATCTTTTTACAGTTTTTAGAGCATACAGTCAGCAGTGATTTCAAGAATTACATTTTTATTCCTTCAAAATTATCAGGGAAAAAAATTGCAGCCTCTAACCATGTACCCCATCTCGTAATAATCGTTCAGGAGGCAACTTAACACGGGAAGTCGCTCTTATAAAAATGGATTCGTAAAGGTGCTTTTAAAAATACTTTTTTGACATTGCTAATTAAATCATTAATTAAAGGGAATTGATTCCTAATGTTTTCGGCTACACGATTGAACCCATGAGCTAAACGAGTGGTATGAATAATGTTACTATAAAAAAATCTTAAATTTTGCGCGGCTTTTATCATGTATGGCGCAGCGTCGGACAACATTAGTAAAAATTTTTCACAAGGTATACTTTCAGGTAAAAAGAAATTTGATAAACCTTCTTAAACGAATTGGGCAATTGTCGCATTATTTGTTTTTTGAAGTTCGTTACAATAAATTAAATATAATTTACCTACAATATCTTCATGAAGAATTCCTATTAACAAATGGGCAATATAACGGCCACACTTATCCGTACTTTCATCTACCATGATATAAATAAAATTATTCTCTACCAATTGTTGAATTTCTGCTATTGTTTGCTGCTTAACAAGATGTGATAATTTTGTTACTTTCGTCAGTATTATTATGTTTGCAATATTTTTGCAGACGCGATTTCAAATTAACATTGTTTAATCTTGCTAAAGAATGTTGGACGAAATTAATGCGTCACACAGATCCGTATTATATTCTTCTTGTTCTGAGTTTCGTGAACTTGATGCTACACATTGACGTATAGATTGCTGCAAACATGTGGATCGCTTTAGTTTTTTACATTTTACAATATGTGATGGAGTTTTAGCGTGTTGATCAATCAGATATTTTCTCTCAGAAGACACCTACAACAACAATTGTCATTTTATATCAAAAGTTAAAGATTTTAAAAACAATTGTAAGCTTTTAGTAAAATTAAACTTCCAGTTTACTGCAGGCTACAAAAATATTTTGTCGCCATCCTTTACCGTTCATGATATGGTTATGAAAAGAATTTTGTAGTAACCAATGTAAAAGATTTATCGTTCTGAGAATTGTCGGTTTGTCGATTACATTAGGAATTACTAGGAATTTTTACTAATAGAAAACGATAAGAAAAAGCTCAAATATGCAATATATACAACTTTTGTAAAAATATACATAGAAATGCCTAAATATGCAATATATGCAATCACTAATTAGCGCTAATTAATTTCAATTAGTGTAATACGTCTACATATAGACTATAATTATTAATTAT
This sequence comes from Protaetia brevitarsis, assembly GCA_004143645.1. Taxonomy (NCBI): domain Eukaryota; kingdom Metazoa; phylum Arthropoda; class Insecta; order Coleoptera; family Scarabaeidae; genus Protaetia; species Protaetia brevitarsis. The sequence goes on along the minus strand of RXPK01001938.1, from coordinate 56,666 downwards.
TAACTGTAATCAAAATTCAATTAATTTCAAAACAGACACAAATCAACTTAATCATATTTATTGCAACATTTTACAAAATACCTAGTAACATTACTTTGTTTACAAAAATGTTTTTTGACTTTTTATAAAAAAAAAAATTCTAAATTTAATAATACGTATTAATTTGATTATTATATTTGAACTTGTAATATTATTTTTAATTCTTCATTACACTATTGTTTGTTTCATATTCTTTGTAATATTGTAGATATTCCTCTCTGATTGAAGTCATAAAATAAATATATGACAAAATATTGAGGTGATTTAGCAGTTTTATTTTAAAGACCGTATTACCCATACAGCTTAGTTTATTCTTCGACTATAATTAAAGATATGTAAAAAATAAAATATATGCACTTTGCATATAAACCGGTCTCTATTTATATGTATTTATATTACGGACGACTCTATTTGATTCAGTAAGCAGTTGAGATGCATATACTTACATACGTATTGCTGTAGATGAAGTACCTCAAACGAAAATTTAAATCAGTTTTTTAAAAAAAAAAAGGTATATTTTTTTTACAAATATATTATCTAATTTCTTTCTTTTTTTTTCGAAATTAAGATATTTATAAATTAACACTAAATATTTAAATGATTACAAACATGACGATTGTATTAATTATATAAATTTTTTATCATCTACGATTCTTTGAAAAGTACAAAATAACCATAAAAAAAACTGTGACTTCTAATGTTCTTATACCTAAAACTAAAATATAAAATTAAGTTTAACACAGACCTGTATTAATTACACATTTAAGTTGCCCGAGTGTGATTAAACATCCAGCACTGGCTTAATATCAGCAACAAATTAATAGATTAATATATTAAAATTTTTAAATTCCAAGCAAAAGCAAACAACACAAGTGAGCCACTTCGATATCTATATCACACTGGCTCTCTCGCTCGCACGTACGAAGCAGAGAGCCAGAAAACAAGCAAAAAAATAATAGAAAAATATAGAAATAGTGAAATAAATAATATAATGTTATACATAGTCACGAAAATTCTGTTAAAACTTAAAGTACATATAAAGAAATACACCGCTATCCTAAAATATTAAAACAACTTTCAAATGAAAATAACATTAAATTAAAAAATTTATTCAGATAATTGTTTTTTTAAATAAATAAACTACAGCAGTATGTACGTGTGTAAATAGTTTTATATACAGTACACACCTAGGTTTTATATATATTTTCGTAACTAATAATGATTTACTAATATAAATAATTGATTAATAAATGAAAAAGTATAGTTTCTTGAACGGAAAATATAAAATTGGAATTAGCAAATTAATGTATTTTTGCTAATAACTGTAATAATTAAGAGGAATTTTAACAGAAATACATTAATTTGTTAATTTCTTACTGTAAAAGGCTTTTTTCTATTTTGCGTTCATAAAAACGCAATTGTAACACGCTTTTGCGTATCGAAAAGTGCTTCATTGTGATACGCCTTTTTTCATATCTATAGGTTGGCTGTATGAATACATTATGCACAAAAGCAAAATTGACGTTTAATGCATGTAAATTGTAAATACTTTAATCAAAAATCTCTATACAAATTTAGTTTACATTGTTATTGTTATGAAACGTGGAATTACTGTATACATTTACACTGACGAAACAAGTACCTTGAGCATGTATTGTTATGCCAGGCAAATTCTTCGTAACAAAGTTTTGCTGAGTTATGTTATTGGCTTTAATGGTAGACTCTTGTGATTGAGAATCATTCGATGATATAACTCTAGAATGACCAGATGTACTTGGCCCTGATAAGTTGTGCGCTACAGCCACTTTACTTTTCATAGATGTTTCGATGTAACCCTCAGCTACCGCAGATGACTTCCATCCACCATGACGTTTTATAGTCAGCAAATCACTGCCTGCGTCTTGCTAAGTGGTAGCACTAGAACGTCTGAGCAATGTCCAGTATAAAAGCGTCTGAATTGCAATTTTTAGAAATCAGCTATTAATTTAGGCATTTTGCCAATCGTATTAATTCCAATCGGGCACGATATACAATATCCATTGCGATATGTAAGGAAGAATCTTGAATGATTAATATTTTTTGTCGCAGGGCGACATATTTTTTAATTAAGTAATCCATCTTTCATCCGTAATTGCAAAAACTCTTACGATATTATTTTTTGTTTTAGGTACTGTCATCAAAATAATATCACTCTTAAATTCTAAATCATGGTATGGACATATTTGTTAATTCATCTCGTCTACAGGCACCTGTGTAACCCATTATTAAAACATCTAAATTAAATCCATTTACATAAAAAATTACATTTTGCAAATATATCGTACCTTTATTGCAAATACAATGCGTCAGAACTTCTTCTATAAATTATTAATGTCTTCAATGCCTAAAATTTTAGATTTCTTAGCCTCGATATCCCTCAGAGAATCGTTTAAATAGGCTTGTAATTTATATATTTTGATATGTCTGTATTTTATAAATGGAAAAGCAAGAACGAAGCATGGAATACATGACCGATAAGTAGAAGATTTCTTATTTACCTTGTAATTCAAAATATGCCAATAAAATGTTTTCAGATATTGTGTTGACATTATTCTGTACAGCCCATAGTTCAAATTGATGGTAGCATTTCATATACTGATATACTTTTGATTTTTTCGGTAATAAATTTATGACGGCGTTATCCGCAATTTCACGCAGTGTGGTGGCGTACAAAATAAATTGTCTTCAGTATCACTCATTTTTACAGTTTACGGAGACTATATTATAAAATATATGTTTAAACAATTTAAATAGCCGAATTTGAATTTTGAATTCGTCAAATGTCAATCGTATGTCAATGGACCAACTTCATATAAAAATAAAACTCAACATTTTTAATGAGATTTTATTAAGTATTTATTATCAATTTATAATGCCAAAATAGAAAAAATAGTATAAAGGACTCGTTTCATAAGGCTTTTTGTCGCACTCGTTCATTAGAAAACTCGCCTGCGGCTCGTTTTCTAAACTTGAACTCGTGCGACAAAATCATGCCTTATGAAACTCGTACTTTAATATACTATTGTTTCATTAAGCACTCAAGTTTTAGTAGAGTGCTGCCTCAGGTATGTTTACATTTAAATTAGAAGAAATTTTTAGCGAGACATGAATTTTGCATTTTAGTATACATACCTGCTTCTGATAATTTCATGATGCAAGACTTCTACAGTTCTCCGTTTTCCTCAAATAAAAAATCGGTGATAAAATTTAAAACACTGAACAAAACTATCTAAACAGATACGTCTAGGACAATTAACAATAACCTTTAAAGTAATGTAGAAGGTAAACAGCTCACATTCTTTACGGGTAATTATCCCTTCTACCTTTAGTATATAGTATAGAAGAAGCAGAGGGAGGGACAAGATTAACTTCGTAAAATCGACTGTTGTCCAGCTAGAATTGACAAATACCCCACTGTGGCGTAGCTAGTCAATAAATGTAATCAAAAGGAAACCATTTGTTTCTTCATAAGACGTAAAAATCCAACACACACAGGAGTAAATCGATTATGAGAATTATTGAAACATGAGATACAAATTAATAATACCATTATTCGGAATAAATCACGATTTTCTGTTAGCGCCTCTAAAAAAATATTTTTATACCTTTAAAATCGCCAATCTAATACGTCTGGAAAGTATTGATATATATATATTTGTATATGTGTATATATATTTCGGTCAAATTTTTCATTGAAAAAACGATTATGCCCTAGGGTGTTTATTAAAAAACAAAAAAAAAGAGTTGAACACCAGCTACTTTTTAAATATCACATATTTCTGGTCGGTTGGGAGAATTCCGCTTTTTTATTCCGTGCCTTTTTCTCCCTCTTTTATATATTTTTTATGCCTATACGAGCACCTCCCGCTCCTACCTCCAGACTCGCCAAAAAAAAATAATTAACTGGAACTTTCCTTGTTGATTTATTCGTGCCGTGAGTCCATTATTGGCAACATTTGTGAATTGAGACCACTACTCGGGATTTTCCTGTACTTTTTCGTGAGCTTTGCGATGTTTTTTCTTCTCTCTCGCTCTCTCTACGCCATTGCCCTCGCGAACTCTCAACGGACGCACTCATAACCGACCTGCTTCCTATCGATTCCGTACTCAAAAGAATATTTTTCTGATTACCGCTGTTCGTATTCAGTTTTTAATGAAGTTTCATTCGCATTATTTTCGCTTGAATTTGCCTTTTTAAAATGGCATTCCCTGGCATTCATATGCACCAGTGTTTTTAATTTCTTTATTCATATTATATTTCAATATGTTTTTAATGTCTAATAAGCGGGGATAACTGAAAAATACAGGGTGTTTTGAAACATCGTTTAAAGATTTTAAGGGCATGTAGTACGATGAAAATAAGGTTAAAAGTCATAATAAACATATGTTCACAAATCAACCGTTTACGAGATAACAGCGAGTATTCCTAGTAGTACATGGATATAAACATATCCAGTAAACAGGTGCTTATCAGCTATTGTTTTATGACAGTTTAATTTGACGTTTTGTGCAATTTGTACAAATTACAATGGTTGCGTATATTCTAATGCTGAAATGAGCGATATGTGTATGTACGGTCGGCTAATGGAAATTCTTTACAAGCACGTCGCTTCTATGCTGAACGTTTCCTGATCGCAACTGCCTTTGCTTGATGTTTCAGACGGTGTTTCAACGACTAAGAGAAACTGTTTCGTTTGAGATACTGGACGGCAGAGAAATAGCATATACTCCACGATAGAAGATCGAATTTTGAATAATTATTGATGAAAATCTCGAAACTAGTGTTAGAAGAATTTCGACTCAAGTGGGTGTTAAGCAGCAATCTTGTTTGGAGAACTCTTCATGAGCAACTCCTATACCCCTACATATCCAAGCGGTACAAGCCCTTACCTGCCTCCGGATTATCAAGCGAGAAGACTTTCTGTGAGTGATTTTTGCGAACGGCTGCTGATCGGCCAGATTTCCGGTGATAATATCCTTTTCACTGATGAAGCTGTTTTACTAAAAATGGAATATTTAATTTCCACAACAATCACGTTTGGTGTGATGAGAATCTTTATGCTACCATTGAAGCCAGACACCAGCAACGTTTCTCTCTAAACATCTGGTTAGGCATGATAGGGAACTAGTGTTAGAACCATTGTTTGCCACAATGCTTTAACAGGTCCTGCATACCTCGAGTTCTTGGAAAATACGTTACCTGAACTTTTGGAAGATTTAGCTATAAATCTAAGACTGAACCTCTGGGTTATGCAAGATGGAGCTCCACCGCACTTTACGCGTGCTGTTGGGAACATCTTAACAATGATTTCCTGGGAGATGGATAGGGCGAGCAGGTCCCATTGCTTGGCCTCCAAGGTCTCCCGATCTAAACCCGTTGGACTTTAGTATCTGGGGTTATTTGAAAAGTTTAATGTACGCAACACCGGTAAACGATCTTCCAGAGTTTCGCCAACGAATAGAACACTGTTGCCAGATAATACGGAGAAAAACTCTTGTTTTTGAAGAGAGTGCGCGCTTCCTTGGAAGCAGATGTAGATCCTGGGTGAAATGGAAGGACGTCATTTGAACATCTTCTTTTAGTTATAATCTATATTTATGTTAAATGCAATAACATCTTAATAAAACCGCTAAGCAATTATTTCTGCAATTTGCGATTAAAATCGTGTTATCTCGTAAACAGTTAATTTATGGACATATGTTTGTTATGACTTTTAACCTTATTTTCGATCGTACTACATGCCCTTAAAATCTTTAAACGATGTTTCAAAACACCCTGTATAATTGGGGTAGTTATATAACGACACTTATTACTATCAAAGACTATAGTCAGCTTATCTGTCAGCTTATCTAGTTGTTATATGAATAATATATGTTCAAGTTATTAGTAGTTGTCAATTATCAAAACATCCCAATTAATACCCAGTTATTGAGGTATCTTTAACTTCACGCGTCAAAAGAATGCTAAAAGTTTTATAAGCGCACTGAAGCGTACATGTCCGAGCCATGGGATACCAGATGAAGTAATGTCAGACAAACGTCCAGCTTTCGACAGCGTAGATTTTAAAGAATTTCTGTGCAAATGGCATATACGACGAACGACATCAAGTCCTAACTACCCACAATCCAATGGGATGATGGAAAGAACGATCCAGGCAGTGAAAAACTTAATAAAGCTATGGCAGACATTAGGGACCTGGCACCAGCATTACTTGATTATAACATAAACATAACAAGTAGCGAATATTTTGTAACGAATAAGTACTTTGTGGCCACTATTAATATCTGCTATTCATTTCAAGAAAATATATAAATTGCGCCTCGATAAAACAAGTATAACATAGTATAACAAATAAAAGAATATTAATTAAATAAACATTTACATCACTATATTGTACAAATTGTTTATTCATTTGGAATTTCTCTTAATTAGTTGGATGTTGACTAAATATATAAATACTGTAAAATGGAGTATAAATGTCCTACTTTTTGGGGTTTTTATGTTATTCTGAAGAAACGTTTAGAATTATTTCACTTATATAGCCTAAAATGCAATAATTATGCTCTTGCATGTCGATTTGTCGCTCGAACCTGCATATCCCTCGCTATCTCAAATGGTAGAGCTTTCGTCCGATAAACGAGAGTGTATAGCAAAAATATTTTATCAACCAAAAAACAGAAGTAACTGACAAAGAAAATAATTCGAGTTACATGCATTTAAAGTGCCCACTTTAAGCTGTGTCTTATCACTAGTCCAGAAATTGTTTATAATGCTAAATACTCGCTGAGTTGCAGCATTAGTACCAGGAAGACAAAAGGAAAACTATTTTAAAACATTTGAACAAGAAATCTGGTTCTTATTAAAATATGCAATAATTTTCTTCTACACTGTAAAAAAAGTTGCAGTAAAATTACATGTAAAATAGTTGGTAACAAAGTTGCCTACAATTTTACAGGTAAATTTGGTAAAATAAAATAAGGTAAAATTCACATGCTGATGTGTTTTTCAAAGATAGTGCTGCAAAATTCGTATGTAATATTTATATGAACTCTTTATTTACCGAACACTGAAGTAATTTTCATATGTATTTTTATAAAGAGAGCAAGCAATTTACCTAATTCTTTATAGCACCTAATAGGCATACTGAATCGCTCAACCAGGGATCAAGAATGAACACGCTTAACGGCGAACCCATTACGATTGTTTGTGACGTACATGATATCATTGAGCAATAATAAGTTCGACAAACGAATAGAATTAACCTACGCGCAAACAGAATTAAATAATCCAATAACCAATCACATTGCGGCGTTTGAATTTCGTATTTTCCATGATATCTATAGTTTTACCCGAAAATTCAAGTAAAAAAAATAAATATAAAAGATCCTCATAATTTTACAGCAAAATTAATAGTTCACTAGTAAAATTACTTTTAAAGTGCACTAAATACCCCAAAAAAATGTAAATTTTACACTTTTAAGTAAATTTTGAGAGTAAATACAAAATTGTACATGTTTTTTCCTGTATTTTCCTTTTGAATTTTTGTTACATGTTAAACTTACATGAAAAAGCTATAAATTTTACGGAAATTTCTTTTTCATGTTAAGTACCCTAGAAAAAGCATGTAAAACAAAATTTATATGATTTATTGTGGTAAATTCACAACGTTATTACATGTAATATTCCTGATTTACCATGCAAATTACTGTAATTTTTTACAGTGTAGTCCAGAAATTGTTTATAATGCTAAATACTCGCTGACTTGCAGCATTAGTACCAGGAAGACGAAAGGAAAACTATTTTAAAACATTTGAACAAGAAATCTGATTCTTATTAAAATATGCAGTAATTTCCTTCCATCTCTGAACTGGGCTCATATTATTTTTTGACCATTATTCCAATATTTTTTTCTTCCATATTCCTAGTATACATCAATTTTTCAATCATTTAGGGTTTGATATCATTTTATTAAGTAACAAAATGGCTCGATTCCAACCTACACATTCTCGTTTATCGGACGAACGCTCTACCAGTAATTAGTTATTACAGTAATTAGCAGAAAATACATTAATTCGTTAATGATTTCATACAGCAAGAAGCTTGCAATCTTTGATAAACAAAAAGGCGGTTTCAACTTCACTCCAAGAAAGGATTTAATTTAATATAATCCAGCTGTACGATTATACTTTTTTTTTGTCCATTTCTCCAAATAAATAAGAGCTGTTTGATGAAGTGAAATAAACAGCTTCTAGATTTATTGGAGTAAAGTTATCCTCTCTTTTGCGTAATATTAAAAGTTCCAGAGCTTGATTTTCAATTGTAGTAATAGCTTTATGTAATATTGAAGCATGGGTGTTAATAAAATGTGGCCAATCAGTGAAAAAAAATTATAAATTATAGTAGGATTTTATAAATAGTAAAGTAACTGCACTTTTCAAATTATAATAAGGAATATTGATTTATATTTATCGACTTAAGAAACAACATTCCTTTATTTATTAAAGTTATAGTTTATATTATGAGGCCATTATTTATCACTTTTTATTATATTCTTCGATTGGCAAACAAGCATTTTTATACATCACAAATTCATTACATATTCAACGACATTCTATCCTCGAAATTCCGCTATTAAAGCTATAAAGTTAATACTTTTCGTTATATAATAATTTTCAATACGCTAAAATCTAAAGTCCCGACGTAATGATATCCTTTATCGAGGTTGATGAATAAACCGTACCGTGGTGAAGCGCCTTATTTTACGTTGTCCGTTGTAATTGTGGGCCCCGAAAAGAGTGCATCCATAACCCCTTAAGTGGTTTTATTTTCTACAATGCCAAGTTGATCAGGCATGAAATTTCATGACTAGTTCCCTGAGAGGGCGGAACATTACCAACCACAAATCAAAGAAGCAGTGGCCCTCTCATAACTTGTTTCTCTACACGCTTGCAGGAGTGTATTTCAGGTAAATTCAAACTCGCAAAGCAGTCGCGACAGATCCAGCAATCCGCAGAATGCGTACGCTCGTTCTCAAGCGATTATTATTTGCATTTGTCCAGATTTATCGTGTGGAAGATACTGCATTTGATCTGCGTAAAGTTTAAAATATGATTATATTTAAAACGCTTCTTGCGAATACGTTGCTCATTTGCATTTCGGTTTTATTATTGAAAAAGAGATTCAGTACGACCCTGAGAGTGTACGCTCGTTTATCTTTTATTACACCACATCGGCTAGTAGTTAATTTTCGGATTTCTTTTGTCTTGTCGTGTGTGTATCTACTGCCGCCAAAAATTTCCAGTTATAGGATGTTGATTCACAAATGTCGGACTTTTAAAAACACTACTGCAAAATTAGTTCTTTAGTTTAAATACGTCAACTAATATAGGAGAAAAGTGGTATAAGCAGGGCCTAAATGACACTTTAAAAGTCATAAACCTATTACTCGAAAGATGGTGCATTTTTTAACCGACTTCAAAAAAAGGTTATCATTTCGACCCGTCGTATGTATATGATATTGCTGGAATTGCATAATATTCACATATTAGGGGCTCTAAATCAGTACTACGAGATTCAAAAAGATTGTCAATTCCGCTCCTATAGATAGTAACAGGGTGTAGGTATATGCCGCGTGTTTGTGATGAAGGTTTGAACTTAAGTCAGTGTTGGAACATAAAGAAAGTAAACGGATCTGTCATAAATAGAAAACGTAACCTATATTTGAACTCGCATTAATAAACGACTATGGATTGGTGTTTCTGCTTGTAAAAATGAGATGTAATAATTTAACTTTACTAAATTAATGATTTTTACAATTCAGTACTAACTGGTGTTTAACTAAATTTATTTATTACTTTAATTATAACATACAATTAGTATAATATTAAGTGACAAAACTGCATCTCTCAGTTTCTTCTATGGTGTGCATGCGGTTTCATAGATCTATTTTTAGATAGCCGAACATGAAGTAATCTAATGGTTAGATCAGGCGATCTTGGTGGCCATCTTTGTGCTCTAACGAAACCTGTCAGCAAAAAACTGTTAAGATATTATCAGGTTTGTCGAGCAGTATGTGCTGGAGCATTATCGTGCTGAAATTAACCTGCTTCAAGCTCATTTTCTTTTAACTCTGCAATAAACAAATTCCAACATCTGTTGGTAACGTTGGGCTGTTACAGTTTCCTCAAGGAAAATTGGCCCTATTATCGTTGCCTGGACATAGCTAACCAAAACTTCAACTTTTACGGGATGCAATTGCGTTTCCGAAATCGTGTTGGATTCTCTGCAGACAGATACAATAGCTTTGTAAATTGATATAGTCTGTTAGATAAAACCAGGCTTCAACCGAGAAAAATGATTTGTTTAGCAAGTCATCGTCCCTTAAATTGTATTAAACCAATGACCAATATTTCAATCGCCTATCGTGATCTAATGGTAATAATTCCTGTACCGGTAGAACTTTATAGGGATGAAAATGTAACTTTCTTTTGACAGCTCGTTGCGCTGAAGTAGTATGATAAGCCTATAAAATTATAAAATGTAATAAACTATTTCACTTAATGTTATATGATTTTTTACCTGTTTGTTGAGCTAATTACCACAGATAAATTCCCTTATTTTCTCACAGTATTCAGAATACTATTGTTGGTGATATTAGATGTAAATTATAAACGGTTTGAAAAAAATTATATAGATAATAATCGAAAGATACTACAACACGCACGCCAATGTCGCTAAATGTCAAGAAAATTCATTTAATGTATGAAATTTGTATGTAGCTAACTTCGCCTCATTTAAATTGGTAATAAGTATAGATAAATTTTACCGAAAAACAGTTTTTTTCTTACGACAATCATTTTTGAAATCACATGTGTATACCGAGTCGCTCCAGAGTGCAGGTGTACGTTTAACGGTGATTTGTGAATAAAAGGTTTTCCGTAAATATTTCGAATAATATCTTTAAAGTGAGTTGTGGAGAGTTGCAGTGTTACCGACGCAAGCCTTTACAAGCGAGTAAGAACTTAAAGAAATGCAAAGAAATACAAGAAAAGAAAGAAAACCGCGACCGAAATGGATCAAAAACAAACACAGAAGATGACGAGTATAATTATAAAAGATTAAGAAACGAATGTAATAAAACCATAAGAGACTGTGTAAGAGAAATTGGATAGACAACAACATCATAGCAATAGAAGAGGAAAGAAATTAGAAATTACAAAGAAGTTCTTTAAGAGAATTAGTGAAGACAAGAGGAACATTATAAGCGTACAACAACTGGAATCAAAGATGTAACGAAGCAGTAGTAGTAAAGCAACACAATATAAGCAATCTGGGCAAATTCTAACTAAGGAAAACTTCTAAACCGAGAATGTCCTGTAATCATGAGAGGAATTGGTAGAACAAGAGATACAGCAGGTTAATAGAATAGAACCACCAAGCTCAGAAGAAATAAAAGAGATAGTAAACAAAAGCAGAAAAGCTTCAGGAAGAGATGGCATAAATATGGAACTTATAAAATACGGAGGCGATAAATTACATGGAAAAATATTCCAACTTATAAATAAGATATGGGAAGTGAATAAATTTCTACAGCGATTAGACATACTCGTGTGTTGCCGGCTCTCAGTAAATCACTAATTAAACACTGCTCCCCACTCATGACGCGAATAAACACGAGTGTATCTAGTCGCTGTAGAAATTTATTCACTTCTCCTATCTTGCCCAACACTGAATCACACCCTCATTCATCTAGTCATGGGTAAATTTCTATGCGTTGACACAACAACTCAAGCGCACATTGGTGTATCAATTGCGTCATATCATGCCTTGAGCCTGGCCAACCTAGTGTATGGATCGAACTGAAGCTTAGACGCTAGAAGCACATTATAATTTATATTTTACAATGACAAAAATACTCCAAACTGTGGCACTGGTAAGGCTGCAAACTTCTTCCAGACCCCTCACCACAAACTGGACGTACTGCTGTGTATTAAATGAAATAAATAAAAAATGCTAAAATGATTTTGAAATGAAAAGGAAAAAAATATTAACCAGCTCAACGGAAGAGATTTTTAATAAAACAAAAGAACTATTAATCTCAGAGTTACCCTCGTAAATTAAAACTGTAATTTAACCACGAAAAGTAAATTGTGAGTACATGAAATCAGACTTTCTTAATTACACGAAAAATTTCAAAGGTTTAAATATAAAATAAAAGAACAAAATTTTTAACCCAGTGACGCTATTAAACAATAATAACAATAATAAATCTATTTCAACAAAACGGGCTAAATACAATGGTGCAGAAAAAAAAACCCTGAACTGAAGGTTCTGGCCTAAAATAAAAACTGCACATGACTCTAATTTAAAATAGGACAATGCTATTTCCTACGCAAAGCAAAAAAGAAAGGCTTTATTTGTTCAGGAAGATTATTCAATATACAAACCTTTAAATTTCTATCCACGTGGTTTCACAAATTAAAATAAACTGAGCGTGGACAAAAGCTTCTCTTCACCTAAACGAGATGAAAAAAAAAAATTAAAAAGATAGATTAACAGAAAAATTAACTCTTTAAATATAAATGAGAGAAAAAACTAAAATAAATCTTCCTGAATAAAAAAATAATAATTGATCTTATATCTACCAATTCCAATCTACATTTCAATACATTAACAATTATTACAATAATAATTCCTTGATTGACTATATTAAAGAAGAAAGTTAAATTTTACAAAACAAAATGAATAACAAAATGGCAACAATAATTTAAGAAATACGTCTACTCACATCAATAGTCGAACAAGGAAGACCTTCACAAAATCCTACAATTCATTTTCCTACAAAAATCCCTCTCTCAAAATTCGTACAACATAGACGTATAATATTACAATAACAATATTTAATAGAATACACATAAAATCAGCACAAGCGAACAATAGACATTTGAATGAGTGGATTAATTAAAAAAATTCTTAACACTATATACATAAATAATAACATATAATAAACTCTTAAACTAAACTTATACAAAACAAAAATTGTGAAAATTTGCGGTAAATTGAAAATCAGCTGTAAGGACAAAGAAAACACAACAACCAAAATATGCAACTTAAAATACACCTCAGCGATAAAAGGATAGTATGGCTCACAGAGTCCACAGCAGTACGTTTCAATAGCGCAGTAGTCAACGCAATGAGTTAATACAATTGCGCCATTTGATGCCTTGAGCATGGACAACCTAGTGCATGATGTTATTTTGTCGAGAACTATAGAAGTTTAAATTTGACGAACAAAGATAGTCAAGTATTGTCTATTGCTAAGGGGTTATTTTGTCCAACTAAAACGTGGAATTATGATATACTTCTAGTCACATTTTATTTGATCTAGACTAGACAAATTTACTAGCTGTTTAAATAAATGAATGCGATCTATTGGGTGTTTTAACACCATTTTCTAAACACAACGTCTTTTTAATATGCAACTCCTATTTCTTAGTGCTATAATATTCTCTCTTTAAGACGTTTTCTCAATTATAATAGCAAAACCACTCATTCACAAGTTTTGGTTTCAACTAAACGTACCAATTTTAAATGATTTTTTGAGAACCATTATAAAATTAAGTGAATGTTTATGCTATTTGATTCAAGTTTAAACTAAATTTCGTAAATAGATGTTCCCAATACATCTTTAAGATGTTGAATTTTTTTTTATGCCCACTGGAATTAACGTTAATACATACGAGGTTACACTTTGCAAGTCATCACATTTGGTGGTTGTTTGGATATGTTAATACGGAGAATCAAACACGAAAACAGATACACGTGCAATGCAGGTGGTGCGTATAATGCAATAACCGTATTAGAATAGGTGGGGTTTCTATATTCTATCCGAGGGAAAAATTCTGATTGGTTGACGCGTTCTGAATGTCTAGAAAAATAGTCAATCCTCATATCTGAACAAAGAATTCACACGAAATTTCTAGTAAATTTCTTTCTATTAAATACGCGTAGTCAACTCGTCTGGCAAAGTTTGGAAAAATCAACACTAAAATATTTGACTAGCGCAAAATTAACGCCAACACCGTAATATTTTCAACAGTGTAAGCTGCACTAAACTGGACGTACGTTTCAATAGCGCAGTGATCAACGCAATGAGTTAATGCAATCGCGCCATACGATGCCTTAGGCATGGCCAACCTAGTGTATGGTAGCGATTGAACTGAAGCTGAGACGCTAGAAGCACAGTGTAATTTATATTTTACAATGACAAAAATACTCCAAGCTGTGGCACTGGTAATGCTGCAAACTTCTATATTGAAATATTGAAGAAACTCCAATGATTTATCTCTATTTATGTCAAACTTGGTATCAGTTGACCGAATTGCGTTATTGCGCTGTGATTCGCTGTGATTGTTGTATTGATACTTATAACACATTTCAGTGTATCAGTGCAATAACGCAACGCAAAGTTAGAACACAGCAGAACTAATGGTAAAACCAGGGTATGTATTTTCTAAGTAGTGAAATGCATTGGTTTTGTCCTACTTATTCATATTTAATCGAATGAGGTATTACCATTGGTTAGAAAGACATTAAGTTTTTTTCCGCTTTTTTGCTATTTGATCCTACTGCGTGGTGGTGCCTAACAACCACGTTAAAGACTTTATCTAGTACGTTTATTTCAAAAAATGAAAAAGCAAAATAAATAAATAGTATGTATACAATTTGAACTTACTTACTCATTATCTATTGAAATGCGTCCACGCATAAATAAACATAATTCCATTCAACTTAAGACAACACACATTATACAGCTGTAAAGTGGACCACAAATCAGATATCTCAATACACATACTTTAAGTGTCCTATTTAGCGGTCTTTGAATAATATGCAATCTATTAATTGTCAACTCATTATCACGTATTGTTTTACACATAGTAGATACATACACACAGCATTAATTATGGTAAATTACGTCAAGAATATGGTGATAATTGTGCTACGTGTATCCATCTGTAAATGTGTTTGAACTTGTCTTCTTCCATTCCATCAATTTACGTAAATAATTATGCGGCATACTTAAAATGTTTATACCAATAATCAATTTGTAGCTCGGTTCCAAATTTAAAGGTTTTAATGATGTTCCTTTGTGGAATGTCCTCGACTAGTTTTTAGCACCTTTAATTTTCTACTCTGTGAAATTTGTGCCGAAGGGTTACTTTGTCGTGAATATGATTAATGATCGTTCTATAGTTTCTCCTAAAAGTGTTACTATCGATTAAATTAGAACCTAGTCAACTACGCGCGACATAAAGAATTCATTGTCACCCCTTGTCTATTTCTACTCGACGCTAAAAGGCTTTTTTTTTATAATTTTCGATTACACACCCTTCAAAATTCAATCGTACTTTTTTCATTATCATATTTATTGTTCATCAAATGCACGATACGATCGACCGATATAACATAAAGAATTCCATTAGTTTGGGACGATCGACAACATCTTCAAGATGTGCGTGAGTTTTTCGCAGGACAACCAGTAATTTCTGTTTGGAGCAGGGGCACTGCCGCTAAACACGAGCGCCATCTAGTTGATCACGCAATTCAAGCTCGGATTTAGTTCGTTATTTTTTCCACGAGAAAAAAAAAATAAAGAATGTGTTAGAAGTAGCATGACTAATGTTACAATAAAGTCTTATTTCTTATGGGAAATGTTCCTATATAGGAATGTGTCAAAATCACAACGGAAAGAACTTCTAATAATTTTCATTTACGGCGCAGTAAAATAAAAATGGCTATTTTAGTATTTTGAATTTTAAAAGGGTTAAATTTGAATATGAAAACAAGTGAAATTGAGGATGGAATTGTATTTTTGTAATCTTACCCTAATTAAAAAAAACCTCATTAATTGTCCTTGCCATTAAATTGGCAACCCTACACTGTTGAAAATTTTAACACTTTTTTGACTAATTTAATAGTCAGGAGAGGTCCACACTGTTTTCGTGTTATTTTGTCGAGAACTATAGAAGTTTAAATTTGACGAACAAAGATAGTCAGTATTGTCTATTGCAAGGGGTTATTTTGTCCAAACTAATACGTAGAATTATGAATAAACATTTAGTCACATTTTATTTGATCTAGACTAGACAAATTTACTAG
Organism: Protaetia brevitarsis; assembly: GCA_004143645.1. NCBI lineage: Eukaryota > Metazoa > Arthropoda > Insecta > Coleoptera > Scarabaeidae > Protaetia > Protaetia brevitarsis. Next base: position 40,429 of record RXPK01001938.1, on the reverse strand, counting down.
CTGTTTAACTAAATGAATGCGATCTATTGGATGATTTAACACCGTTTTCTAAACACAACGTCTTTTTAATATGCAACTCCTGTTTCTTAGTGCTATAATATATTCTCTCTTTAAGACGTTTTCTCAATTATAAATATACAGAACACTCATTCAAAGTTTTGGTTTCAACTAAACGTACTAATTTTAAAATGATTTTTTGAGAACCATTATAAAATTAATAAATAATATAAAATTAAATCTGTACTAATTACGTAAATAATTGTTCCCAATACATCTTTAAGATGTTGAAATTTTTTATGCCCACTGGAATTAACGTTTAATAACACAAGGTTACACTTTGCAGGTCAGTGACATTTGGTGGTTTGTTTGGATATGTTAATACGCAGAAACAAACTCGAAAACAGATACATGTGCAATGCAGGTGGTGCGTATAATGCAATACTGTATTAGATTAGGTGGGATTTCTAAATTTCTATCCGAGGGAAAAATTCTGATTGGTTGATGCTTCTGAATGTCTAGAGAAAATAGTGAATCCTCATATCTGAACAAAGAATTCACACCAAATTCTAGTAATTTCTGTTCTACTAAACACATGTAGTCAATTCGTCTGGCAAAGTTTGTAAAAATCAACACTAAAATATTTGACTAGTGCAAAATTAACGCCAACACCGTAATATTTTCAACAGTGTAATACCAAGTGATTCAAAATGATTGTCGTAAGAAAAAAACTGTTTTCCGGAAACATTTATCTATACTTATTACCAATTTAATGAGCGAAGTTAGCTACATACAAATTTCATACATTAAATGAATTTTCTTGACATTTAGCGATATTGGCGTGCGTGTTGTAATATCTTTCGATTATTTATCTTATAATTTTTTTCAAATCGTTTATATTTACATCTAATATCACCAACAATAGTATTTCTGAATACTGTAAGAAAGTAAGGGAATTTATCTGTGGTAATAGCTCAACAAACAGGTAAAAAATCAATATTAACATTAAGTGAAATAGTTTATTACATTTTATAATTTTATAGGCTTATCATACACTTCAGCGCAATGAGCTGTCAAAAGAAAGTTACATTTTCATCCCTATAAAGTTTCTACGGTACAGGAATTATTACCATTAGATCAGGATAGGCGATTGGAATATTGTCATTGGTTTAATAACAATTTAAGGGACGATGACTTGCTAAACAAATCATTTTTCTCGGATGAAGCCTGGTTTTATTTAACAGACTATATCAATTTACAAAACTATTGTATCCGATCTGCAGAAAATCTACACGAATTTCGAGAAACGCAATTGCATCCCGTAAAAGTTGGAGTTTGGTTAGCTATGTCCAGGCAACGAATAATAGGGCCAATTTTCTTCGAGGAAACTGTAACAGCCCAACGTTACAAACAGATGTTGGAATTGTTTATTGTAGAGTTACAAGAAAATGAGCTTGAAGCAGGTTATTTTCAGCACGATAATGCTCCAGCACATACTGCTCGACAAACCTGCCGATATCTTCAACAGTTTTTTGCTGACAGGTTCGTTAGAGCACAAAGATGGCCACCAAGATCGCCTGATCTAACCCCATTTGATTACTTCATGTTTGGCTATCTAAAAAATAGGATCTATAGAAACCACATGCATACCATAGAAGAACTAAGAGATGCAGTTTTGTCACTTAATAATTATACTAATCGTATGTTATAATTTAAAGTAATAAATAAATTTAGTTAAACACCAGTTAGTACTGAATTGTAAAATCATAATTTTGTAAAGTTAAATTAATTACATTTCATTTTTACAAGCAGAAACACCAATCCATAGTCGTTTATATAATGCGAGTTCAATATAGGTTACGTTTTCCGTATTATGACAGATCCGTTTACTTTCTTATGTTCCAACACTGACTTAGTTCAAACCTTCATTACAAACACGCGGCATATATCTACACCCTGTTACTATCTATAGGAACGGAATTGACAATCATTTTGAATCTCTGTGTATGTATGTGATGGTGCTTTACACTCCAAAGAAATGTATCACACTCAGTAATTATCACATTAAAATAAAATTCTTAACATTATTAAATCGCAGGACGCACTAGTTATGCTTCAATATCACGATTAAGTGTATGATTAGGAATAGCGATCTTTGATTAAATAATTCTCACTTTACGTATAACCAATCCTTACTAAATTAGAACGTTTTAAATTACATTAAAAAGGAGTCCCAATGCGTTATCATGAGAAACCATACTTGGGTCGTCAGGTGCTCTAACTGATAACAAATATAACACCCAATTATAATAATTATGGTTGTAAGCGCCTTATTGCGTGTCGGGGATTACTTTCAAGCCCCGAATAGGGCCGCGCCCGAACTGAGACATTAAATCTGTTATAAAAATATCTTAACCATAACTGTTGTTAAAGAGGCACAGATACTCCGGGGACTACACTGTGTGTATTTGTTTTTTGGGTCTTAACCGGCCCCGACTTTTGTATGTAAACAAGGCAAGTGCTGTGAAAATAGACAACGCCTCACGTCACAGGTAGGCTCTGAGACACGCAGGATATACATACATACATTTAACACTTCGGGTGTATACGAAGTGGAGGAGCACTCAATAATAAGTGCTAAAAATAATGTTGGTCCTTTGAAACCGAAACACTAAATAAGAAAGAATTACATCTCTCTTTTAAATTCACCTACCATGTTCAACTGGGAGAGAAGGATAAAGAGAGAGAGGAGAAACTAGTTTTAGCCATTCAAGTGTATGCAATAGAATTAAAGCTATGCGTCAACATTGTCTTTATATATTATAATAGCATTTTGCGTAGTCGAACCTCCAACTATTTATAAATACTATTATAGTGAGGTTTCTGGTCGAGTGCTCTAAAAAACTATTTTACATAATTATATCATCAATGTAATTATGTAAAATAACTTTATAATGTAATTTTGGAATACACCTGCGTAGATTTCTTGTAATTTATATAACGTGTATGAATGTATGAATTGTCGCAAGAGCTATGAGCAGCACGACATAATTTTTTTCTATTTTGCGTTCATAAAAACACAATTGTAACACGCTTTTGCGTATCGAAAAGTGCTTCATTGTGATACGCCTTTTTTCATTTCTATAGGTTGGCTGTATTGAATACATTATGACAGAAAGCAAAATTGACGTTTAATGCATGTAAATTGTAAATACTTTAATCAAAAATTCTATACAAATTTAGTTTACATTGTTATTGTTATGAAACGTGGAATTACTGTATACATTTACACTGACGGAACAAGTACCTTGAGCATGTATTGTTATGCCAGGCAAATTCTTCGTAACAAAGTTTTGCTGAGTTATGTTATTGGCTTTAATGGTAGACTCTTGTGATTGAGAATCATTCGATGATATAACTCTAGAATGACCAGATGTACTTGGCCCTGATAAGTTGTGCGCTACAGCCACTTTACTTTTCATAGATGTTTCGATGTAACCCTCAGCTACCGCAGATGACTTCCATCCACCATGACGTTTTATAGTCAGCAAATCACTGCCTGCGTCTGCTAAGTGTGTAGCACTAGACGTCTGAAGCAATGTCCAGAATAAAGCTCTGAATTGGGCAATTTTAGAAAATCAGCTATTAATTTAGGCATTTTGCCAATCGTATTAATTCAAATCGGGCACGATATACAATAACCATTGCGATATGTAAGGAGAATCTTGAATAATTAATATTTTTGGTCGCAGGGCGACATATTTTTTAAATTAAAGTAATCCATCTTTCATCCGTAAATGCAAAAACTCTTACGATATTATTTTTTGTTGTAGGTACTGTCACCCAAAATAATATTAACTCTTAAATTCTAAATCATGTATGGACATATTTATTAATTCATCTCGTCTACAGGCACCGTGTAAACATTATTAAAAAACATCTAAAATTAAATCCATACATAAAAATTACATTTGGCAAATAATAATCGTACCTTTATTGCTAAATACAATGCGTCAGAACCTCTTCTATAAATTTATTAATATCTTCAATGCAATAAAATTTTAGATTTCTGAGCCTCTATCGCTCAGAGAATCGTTTTAAATAGGCTTTAATAATTATATTTTGATATGTCTGTATTTTTATAAATGGAAAAGCAAGAACGAAGCATGGAATACATAACCATTAGGTAGAAGATTCTTATTTTACCTTGTAATTCAAAAATTATGCCAATAAATGTTTCAGATGTGTTGACATTATTCTGTACAGCCCATAGTTCAAATTGATGGTAGCATTTTTCATATACTGCTTTTGATTTTTTCGGTAATAAATTTATGACGGCGTTATCCGCAATTTCACGCAGTTGTGGTGGCGTACAAGATAAATTTGTCTCAGTATCACTCATTTTTTACAGTTTACAGAGACTATATTATGAAATATATTGTTTAAACAATTTAAATAGCGAATTTGAATTTTGAATTCGTCAAATGTCAATCGTATGTCAATGTGACCAACTTCATATAAAAATAAAACTCAACATTTTTAATGAGATTTTTATTAAGTATTTATTATCAATTTATAATGCAAAATAGAAAAAATAGTATAAAGGACTCGTTTCATAAGGCTTTTTGTCGCACTCGTTCATTAGAAAACTCGCCTGCGGCTCGTTTTCTAAACTTGAACTCGTGCGACAAAATCATGCCTTATGAAACTCGTACTTTAATATACTATTTCGGTTCTGAATCGAAAATTGTAATGTTAGAATGCACACAGAGAAAAATTCGCATAGTAATAATTACACTTCACTATTTTAGTAGGAATTTTTTACTATTCTGCGAAATTTTTAAACAACGTCGCTGTAGTTTTATATACCACAATTACAAAAAAAAAGCAATAAAGTTGTTAGAAAATATTGTGAAAGGTTTTACAATATTTTACAACTAGTAAATATAATAAATTGCATATGATGTAGTGGGAAAAAAAGTTACAAACGAGAACTTTTATACCGGGACAGTTTATAGTACTAGAACACTATACACAGAGATTCAAAATGATTGTCAATTCCGCTCCTATAGATAGTAACAGAGTCTAGGTATATGCCGCGTGTTTGTAATGAAGGTTTGAACTAAGTCAGTGTTGGAACATAAGAAAGTAAATGGATCTGTCATAAATAAGGAAAACGTAACCTATATTTGAACTCGCATTATATAAACGACTACGGATTGGTGTTTCTGCTTGTAAAAATGAAATGTAATTAATTTAACTTTACTAAATTATGATTTTACAATTCAGTACTAACTGGTGTTTAACTAAATTTATTTATTACTTTAAATTATAACATACCCAGTAAACACATTTATATCTCAGACACGTAACAAATACGTATCATCTGATCTATCTATTATCTCAGACACATAACATGTAAGGCACACGTAGGCTTCATTCAGTGCGTAATGTCCGCATCAAGCAGCTGTCTTTGATATGTCTCTGAGACATCACATAGATATGATTCTGATACATGAACACTGTTCTCTTTCGGAGCGGTTATTATGTTCTCTGTATGATACATTATATTCTTTTAAGGCCGTTTTACCCCTAGTTATTTATTGCGCAATTTACTGGCCAATTTAAAATTGTTACGTGTATAGTACGTATTAAATCCGTGTTATACGCGTAACAATTTTAAATTGGGCAATAAATTACACAATAAATAGCTAGGTGTAAAACGGCCTTTAGGAATAGGTAAAAATCATTTCGGAAACTACATTAAGTTATATATTTATCCACTAGTAAATACATATAAATATTATTGGATTTACAAGATATAAAGAACTCACTTGCCGCTCCGTCCGTGTGTTCATTATAATCCTTGAATTATGACGTCACAACTCCTAAAAATGGAAATATAATGGCTCTACACAGTTAACAAACTTTTATGTTATTTCTTTGTCTGAACCAAGTAGATGCTGCGCAAGTTCGTTAGTGAAGTTGGTGGAGCAATGTTCCAAGAGTCGTATTAAATATCTTCACCATTCTGGCCTCCGATTCTTTTTGTGAATGATCGCTAAAACGAAATTAACATTGTTTAATTTGAAAACCGTGCACGTAATTCACTTACGATTTTTGGAGTATTAAAATCATTGCTTAAAAGAAACTCGAAATTATTCAAACTTTGTTTAGAATTGAGGGGTAGTAGTTGTTCTATTTCTCAGTATCGTCGTCCGCAACTGATCCTTCTTCTATCTTGAGATGTCTTAGTGGAATAAAAACTACTTCGAAAATAAAAAGCGGTGAATAATTCCTGAACAAATAAATGTGAGGTTAGAACAGACATTTTCACAAACATCACATTCAAAAACGTTATTTTGTAAAGTAAAAATTTACTTACGTTTAATACCGGTTGGCACCCCGTTGTTAAATGCGTTCCAGTGCTTGAAATTTATTATAGTTAAAGTTAAACCAGTAAATATATGTCACAAACCTACACCAACGTAGGACACGCCATTCACAGACGCCATTTGCACACTCGCTTAGAAATTTCAAACTGCAGAAAACACAAAGATATGTCACGAATAGTTCTTGAACAGCACCAGATCAAGGATATGTGATGTATTATTAGGTACATCTCAGATACGTTACTATAATGTAACTAGCGCCACGTATCGCAGTTCAGTTCAGATAACATTTAGGATACATACATTTATGTAACATTTACGTATCTAAGTTACATGGCACTGTTCCTTAAATGATACTTAGCAGAGATGTAACAGACACAAGTGTGTTTACTGGGTACAATTAGTATAATTATTAAGTGACAAAACTGCATCTCTCAGTTCTTCTATGGTATGCATGCGGTTTCTATAGATCCTATTTTTTAGATAGCCGAACATGAAGTAATCTAATGGGGTTAGATCAGGCGATCTTGGTGGCCATCTTTGTGCTCTAACGAACCTGTCAGCAAAAAACTGTTGAAGATATCGGCAGGTTTGTCGAGCAGTATGTGCTGGAGCATTATCGTGCTGAAAATAACCTGCTTCAAGCTCATTTTCTTGTAACTCTGCAATAAACAATTCCAACATCTGTTGGTAACGTTGGGCTGTTACAGTTTCCTCGAAGAAAATTGGCCCTATTATTCGTTGCCTGGACATAGCTAACCAAACTCCAACTTTTATGGGATGCAATTGCGTTTCTCGAAATTCGTGTGGATTTTCTGCATGAAGTAATCTAATGGGGTTATTAATTACACTTAAACGATAAGTACTCTTCAATTAACAATATGAATATTGTTAAGAAATAAGGATTACCCTAACCACAATTGTAGTTAATTTAATGTAATTATTATGTTCAAATTATTTTTTTCTCCAAACCTAGTCCACACTTTTGTAAACAGGTTCTGTGATCTAAGCATTATTATTCTAGCGAAGGTTTCTACCCATATAGTTACGTTCAATAGGTATATGTGATACAGCCGTTGTTGTGAAGATGGCGCCTCTCCTATATCACTCAATAATACGGTTATAAAAAGTTGATTTGGTGCATTTATCGGAACAACATTGTATATCGACAAAGGAGATTTTGCAAACGTCACATACAGAATAAAATAAATTAATGAGATCAAAACTTCTCAAATGAAGGACCTTTTATTCCTTGATCGAATAGTCCAGCTTTACTGTACGCAAAATTCTACTGAAAATTCACTATTGCATGCAAGCAATATACAATTTATTCTCCTTTTGTAGGTAGATTAAGTCAGTGCTGTAGCAATACTTTACTGAATAATGAAATTTTGTGTTAAGATTTGATATTAAATTTGATTAAGGAATAAAAGAGCTACCGTAACAGATATAAGGCAAGTAATTCTGACAAAATTATTGTTTGAAATAAAAAAGGAACGCAGTAACCTAAATTAAATATTTAGTAAAGTGAAGCACAATATGCAGCGTTACTATAAAAGAAATAGACACCTTTGGTATTGTATAAAACAAAAGTTATTTGTGATATCGATATGCATTTTGCGCTGTCAGGTTGAGGAACTGTAGAAGTTTGGGTAGTACAGTTGGTAGTACTGCGCAAGCATAATAGTTACGATGGTTGCAAACTCTACTGAGAAAGCATATTGCGTGCTTGAATTTGTCAAAACGAACTCCGTAACTGTTGTCCAACGACATTTCCGAACACGTTTTGGAAAACCACCACCTACTAGACAGTCGATCTACGATTGGCATACAATAAATTTGAAACGACAGGGTGTTTATGTAAAGGCAAAAGTCCGGGAAGATCTCGTGTGTCAGAAGAAACAGTGGAACGTGTTCTTGCTGTTTACCAACTAAGTCCACAAAAGTCAACAACACGTGCAAGTTTGGAACTACAAATTCCGCAACCAACTGTGTGGAAAATTTTACGTAAACGACTAAAACTGACGCCTTACAGATTGCACTTGGTACGGCATCTACGTGAAGATGACAAGCTTAAACGTGCAACGATTTTTGCAATGAAATGCTGCAACGTAATGAAGATCAGTTTGGTTGCGAGCGGATAATTTTCAGTAACGAGTCAATGTTCCACATAAGTGGCAAGGTGAATAAACACAACGTCCGAATATGGGGGACTGATCCTTCGATAGTGTTGGTGAAGCATTTGCGTGATTCTCCAAAAGTTAATGTGGTTGAAGGTGTATGGTCCTTTCTTTTTTGAAGAAAACACAGTAACGGGAGCTACATATCATCAAATCTTGATCAATTGGTTCATGCTTCAACTGCATGAGGACGGGGGGAACTTTATCTTCCGATAGGAAGGAGCACCTCCTCACTGGCACCGTGTCGTTAGAGATTATCTGGACGAAACACTTCCACAGCGCTGGATAGGCCGTGCAACAGCCGACAACGGCGTTCTCATACGGTGGCCACCAAGGAGCCCCGATCTTACACCGTGCGATTTTTTTTTATGGAGATTTGTGAAAGGCCCGGTTTACGTCCCTCCGCTTCCTAATGATTTAGATTTAGTTAAAACAACGCATCACGAGAGCTGTGGAAAGTGTCGATGCAGATATGTTACACCGGGTTTGGAATGAACTAGACCAGTGGTTCTCAAACTTATTTAGACACTATACCCCTTTTTACCCACAAACATTTTAGGTACCCCTTCTCAGTTACCGGTACTAAGTAAACTATAATTAAAATATTAAACAAATCTTAAAGCCTTCTATGTAGCATAGAAGTATAGTGTTAACCTTTGAAACTGAATTACGCATCATGTTTAAATAAAAACAAAGAGATATTGTTTACAAAACATTTTTATTACATTAAAAAACAAACACACACAAAATTTAAAGAACAAAAAGCGCTTACTTTCAAAGAGATTAGTGAGAAGGGTGACTTGTTTCCCTTTTGCACAGTTTATCAAAATTGGGTTTTAACTTGGTTAAATACAATCTTAAATCATCTTCAACATTTAATTTGTTTCTAGATTTATTTTTAGGATAGGTTAAACTTGAGAAACCCTTTCACATAAATAAGGTGGTGGAAACCCAACAAGAAATTTAACAGCAGTGCTTGACAGTTCTTTGTATTCCTTCCCAATACCGATCCAAAATCTAACAATGTAGTACCAGCAGTCAAATATTTGTTTTTCAACGTAGGATCACATGATACTTCAATGAGGTGTTCCTTTTGAAAGATAGTCAGGTTAGTGTCCATAGCATCAGCATTAAAGGGGTCACGTATCCAGTTATACTGTTTCTCCAAAGGTGGAAAGTACTCTCTTATGCGGATCTTCAATGCATTCAAATGCTGGCCCATTTGAGTCTTGAGTTCAGTGAAATCAGATATGTTTTTCTCATTATCTTGCAAAAATGTAAGTAATCTTTCAAACGGCTCGCAGTTGTTATTTTCTATTTGTTTTTCCCAGAGAATGATCTGTTTTACCATTGCATCAGTTTTCTTTTCTATAATAAAAATATCAGAAACACTGCCTTGCATGGATAAATTCCAGATGTTGAGTTTTCCAAAAATATCACTTAAATAAGCCAACTTCAAAAGCTAATCAAAATCAGTAAGTACAGAAGACAGGTGGGATTTGTGTTCGGTAAAAAAAATATGTAATTCTTTGTGGAGTTCAAATACACGGGACAAAACATTTCCCCGAGAAAGCCATCGTACCTCAGTATGTAGCAATAAGTTCTCATGGAGGCTCCCCATATCCTGGCATAGGACTTTAAAGTAACGAGACTTTAGGGGCCTAGTTTTTATGAAGTTCACAATTTTTACACTCTGATCAAGGACATCTTTAAGTTCATCAGGGAGGTGCTTAGCCACCAAAGCCTCTCGGTGAAGGACACAATGAGTGAACTTACACTCAATTGAAACCGTTTTAATATCGCCTACCAGCCCTGTGATGTGACCGCTCATAGCCTTAGCACCATCCATACACACTGACACACAGTTTTTCCACTCGAGCTGGTTTTCGGAAAAAAAAAGAATCTAACAAATTGAAAATATCTTCACCTTTTGTCGATGTTTTAAGTGTCTTACAAAATAAAATATCTTCAAATATTTCATCTTGAAAAATGCCACGTACAAAAACGATCAGTTGGGCTAGGCCAGCGACATCCGTGGTTTCATCGAGTTGTATACCAAAGCAAGGACTAGCTCGAATTGCTCCAACAAGTTGTTCTTTTGTGTCATACGCCATATCACTAATTCTCCTTGAAACTGTATCATTTGATAATGGAATTGCTGTAATTCTTTTTGCCTCGTTCTCTTCCAAACATACAAGAAACAATTTCTACTGCGGCAGGAGGATTAGGTTTTCGCCAATAGTATGGTTTTTACCAGACTTCGCAATTAAATGACTAACTTTGTAAGAAGCTTTTAGAGCACTTTCATTTTGTTCTGCACCAGAAAAGTGTTTTATCGTGTTTTTCCTACTTTTCAAATCTTCTAAAAGACGTTCAAAGTACCGTAACTCCTTTTTGACTAAGTTCTCATGTTTGCTTTCAAAATGGCGTTTTAAAGAGAAGGTTCATGAAATGTTTGATAAAATTTCTGAACAAACAAAGCATTGTGGATTAGGCTCGTCTGAGCTTCCAATCCAAGTAAAACCTAATTTTTAAGTACAACTCGTCATATTTTCTCTTTTTACTTTTATATTCATTTGCCAGTTTTTCGGGTTTTTTTTTATTTTTTCCTTGAGCTGCTCATTAGTAACAAGACGTTCAGGTCTACTTTCATTTTGTGAAGTTGATGGCCCAGAATTTTGATGCAGATCTTCATGAGGCCTTTTCTTTAGGAGCCATTTATCCATGTTAATTTTTATTGTAAAATTCACTTACGTGGTACCTGACTCAGTTTTCAAACAATTGTCCGTAACGTGTTTCAACAGGATTGAGTGTCCGCAGAATAACACAACACACCACAAAAATAACACAATACTGAGAGCGAGCTTGTAATAACAGGCAATGCTACTGCAGTGCAGTGACACGAGTGATTGGCCGGCCACACAGCCCCACTCTGATGACTAAGCCCTTAGTGGCGCGCGCACGTCAACGTGTCCATACGTGTCCCGGGTTGTTTTATTTTATTGTTGACCGGCCGCGTACCCCCTAAAAATTTTCGCGTACCCCCGAGGGGTACGTACCACAGTTTGAGAACCACTGAACTAGACTATCGCCTTGATATGTGTCGTGACAGGAGGAGCCCATATTGAGCACCTATGAGTTCCCAAAGTAAACTTTAAGAATCACTTTATAAAATAGTTTAAACGAATTCATGATAACGTTATTAGTTTTGGATTAATAAAACATTGAAAGTGCCTATTTCTTTGTAGTAACACATTATATTTTATTTAAAACAAAAGTATGGTTACCATGAAAAATATATATTTCAAATAAGCAAATAAATCTAATTGTTACAACAAAATGTTTTGTTCTTCTGTGTGTTTCTATTTGAGTCAATAAAATTTATTGTTTTGGGTAAATATTCCATTTGATCAATTGAAATAATTAGTTATTTTAAGTATTACATACATTTGACCCAATAAAACTTTTTATTTGCGCAAAATATTTTATTTGTTTAATTCTATTGAAGATATTGTTAATACAAATAAATTTTATTAACGGCAATATAATTGTTTGCCCATAATTAAACAAAGATTTTAGTCAATACAACTAAAATTTGATTGAGTCAACCAAATGAGTTTTATCAGTGTAGATATTATTTTACCACATTATTTTTCTCTATATATGCATTTCAGAATTGTTTCGTTTTTCAAACTAACAAGTCGGCATGGCAAGTCCCTGACGAATAATTTTTTTGTTCCTTCAAAATCCATCATCACAAACAAATCGCTCGGACTTTTCGGAATCCGCTTAGGAGTGAGTTATGCTTTTTATAACCGAGTTTAATACGTGTTTAAAGTCCACGTTAATCCTGGAACGCTACGTTGGGGTTATTAAATGATAGAGAACGGTATTTGCCGGTGTGTTTACCGATTGTGAACCTAAATGTGTCAGAATACAAACGACTGCTCGACCGATTTCGAATAATAAATACAGACGCGTTGGGGAAGGCGGCACATGTCGGCCATCGTGTGGAATTCTGGGGATAAACTCTGATAATAAATTGGGAGTTTATAAATGCTTGCTGTGGTGTTTCTTTTTTTCCTATTATTTGGGGTGGAAGTATTGCAATTATTTATATCATACGTTCGATGAAATTATCCCACATTTCTTGTTTTGGTTTTGATTCCAAAAACCAAAGTTCTGCATCGAGGGAATGATTTTTCAAAACTTGTTTTTCTTAATTTTAAGTATGAATATAATTAAATGAGTGTTAAGCAGTTGCTTTTTCTTAAAATGTAAATATTAATGGGTTTGTTAAGCGCGCAGTCTTTTATGTACTACTAAATGTATGTACTCTGTAGATAAAGCGTACATTGTACACTATCAGTGGGTACATGAGTGCTATATTGCGTACATACGATCAGCGGACATAAATGGAAACAATTCTTTTATGGAATTACCAGTGCCGATTTTGTAGCAAAATGAACAACGTGTACGCCACGGCGGTAATATGTGAGCTTTCACATATAGCCATCAATAAATATAGCTCATTTACTATAACAGATGAGGTACTACGTGAGTGAGCTTGCTATGACGTCACGACCGTGTTGCAAATTTTCTATTCGTCAAACCGTAAACAAATCGTTAGGTTATTTAACTGTCAAACACTTTTGACAGATGACTAAACAAACTCTTAAAAATAACATTTACCCTTAATATTAGTGATGATTCTTTTTGAAAATGAGGATTTAAAGTATGTTAATCATGATAACAGTGGAAAAAATAACAAAAAAGCACAAGCGAGTACAATAAATTTAATCTGGACCATTATCGCTTAAAGTATTCACAGTAACGATTAGTATGCAAGTTTCTTCTCTATCAAAACCAATCTCTCTGATTTACTATTTCTAAATTTCGTTTCCAATATGTTGTACACCAAGTACGTCAAATTTCCAGACTAATTTAATTCAATCCGCTTTATACAATTGTATGCATCCTCCGATCTGCCATATTTCATCCATCGTTTCATAACAAACTTCCTTTTTTTTTGAGAACAAATAATATATACCACAACAATGTGTTTCAACCATAGAAATATCTTTTTCTTTAAGAGCACTGTTCAAACTGTTTAATGTGTTACCTTAGTCTGAAAAACGTATGTGAAAGGACCACTTCTGTAAACGATATTTGTATATACTCACTGTTTTCGTACATGTCATAAATTGTGTTTCCAATAGCACATTGACAATGAGTAGAATAATCACTTTTTACAACATTTATTTCGTATGCATTTTCGTTTTGGGTTAGTGGATGAAATTTTGCTTATGTTTGCAACATGAATGTTTAGAACACTCGTTACTCTCTAAAAACGAAATACTGTAAAGAATATGACATTAAAAATATATGGGTTTTATACTCCTCGCACGAAAGTTAACGGGAGTAATGGCCCGTTGTTCCTGCGTTCTGCGTCGAAATACACGATTAAAGAAACTATTAATTCGTTCGATTGTTTACACAATGACTTCGGTATGGTTTAGTTGTAATAACTACTTATTTTAAATACATATATACCAAGTATAAACGCAAATTCCCACACTTTACTGCAAATGCAGAATATAACCCTTTGACAGTTGACAGCTATAACTAAATTGGTGGGAATACATTGGGAAGATGTAACAAGCATGCAATTTAAAAAGCAATAGGCAACAGCATAGTATCTTTAATTGAACATGAATAAGTTATATGTTAGTTGGTTATTTTAATAATATGGTATTGCATGGCCAGAATTTGCAAGTAATGACGTACATCGTCTGTTATAGTAAATGAAGTTTATAGGAGTATATTTACGTATGCCGAGTTTTTGTATAAAGAAATCATTTTTTGCCATCAACGTACAATCGAGATATTTAAAACTTCTTTAGATAATGTCACAAGGTACATATTGCGTCAAGTTTATTTTAATGCCAACATGCCCAAAATTTCAAGATATAATTTTGCTAGGCATTATTTGTCTTATTTCTTTTATCGTATAATATAATATATATCCTAATAGAAATATATTTTTTTATATATATTTTATATGACATAAATAAATATTTAAAATGAATTTAGTAGTCACGATTATTTATACATCTATGAAAATTAATTTTAAGAACGATTTTGATGTCCCACTGCATACCGCTGTATGTCCGACTATGAACCATGTCTTGAGAGGGACGGATGGTGCATACTGGGACAAACCCTTTTGGAGCAATGGTTTCTCATATTTAAAAAATAAGTATTATTGTAGTGATAGCCGAAACGGCTACCTAGCGATTCAGTCGAAAATTTAGCAGGTGTAAATATTTATTATAATAATATATCACCTTTCCCTATAATGAAATTATTAGGTGGATGACATTTAATCATTTAATTATAAATGACAGAAAACTAAATTATATAACAAAGTTCTAATAAAAACTGGTGTATGAAGAAACGGGAAAATAATTTTCAATAATTACACAGAAGTGCCAAAGAGCATATACCTTAAAACAGCTGATTGCGTGCATAATAGTGTCCGATATAGAAAAAAATCGCTGATGTTAAATTGCCTTTACGGGAACCAATAACAGCGCTAGAATTCACTGCGTAATTTGAAGGGTGGACCGCGTTATTAAAACAGCAGAGTAGGAATATATCTTAAGCGTTTGTTTCTGAATCGGCCCTTTTTATGTTAGAGACAAACGATTCTTTTTACAACGTAATTGTATAACACAAAGCAACTTTAATGCAGTCTAGATTGCAGAAGTGTAGAGACTTCGTAATAAAAGACCTACCATAGTCGACGCGTCCGCGGAGCGGGAAAGGAATAAAAAGAAAAAGATAAAAAAAAAGGCGGGGAAGTTCTCAGTAAAACAATATACTGTTAGAGGCGACAAGACATAAATTACTCGCGTCGTTTTTGTTATTTTCACTCAATTTAGCGCCCAGAGGTGGTGTCTACAACGGCGGCACCGACATTATACTATAAAGTCGGATCAACCCGCCGTTGCTTCCTCTAATATTGAAAGAAATACCTGGGGATTTTGCGGCTCAATTTGAGAAGGGAAGATTCGCAAAAATTACGCACTAAATTGGGTATCCCCTTTATTAAATATAAACTGCGACTAAATATTTCAATTTGACATAGCATGGTGATCCTGTTTGTGTGTTACTTTGCCGTGTTAGTGAAAACCCCGATATTTATACAGGATGTCCCGTCCAAGACTATAGGTTTTTGATTTCAGGAAAAAGTGTTTTATAGGTACAAAAGCTTTACGAAATTCAATGCTGCATAACCTAAAAAATATTTGTGATTATTATTTGTGTTCTAAAAGTAGGAAAAGCATACTTACTCGGTTACTTTAAATAGAACACGTTTTCAATTCTACGAAGAAAAATAATATCATTTTATATAAGCATTATTATTTTTGTTAATTATCATTAAATATCATTCTTTTTTCAAAAACTATGTCACTAGTTTTATTTTTTATTATCTAATACTAACGCCTATTTACTAAATCGAGACTTTATTCAATTATATAAAGTTTATATACTAATTGTAAGTTAGCTAACAATAAGATAGATACGCCGTGGGATATGATACAGCTTGTATCATCGGCGTATTGTGACAATGTACAGGATGACAAATGAGTAAACAAATCGTTTACGTAAATCAAAAACAACGTAGGTCCTAGAACGGAGCCTTGTGGAACTCGCATGTTATACTGACATCAAAGGACTCAAAAGCTTGCACTGTGTTGTACGATTGAAGTAAATTATAAGCAATCCCACGTATAGCGATGAATTGAAGATACGAGTGAATGAAGGTGCTATGTCGCATTTTAAAATTAGTCTTTTTTGCATGAATGAAGGCGTTTTGTACCCATATTTTACATAGCACCATCGAAAATTCCAGAAATTCAAGAACACTCGAGTCTTGTGAATGTATGAAGGGGTTGTGTTACACTACTTTTGAGAAAAATTACATAAAAAAAACTTAATTTCTGAAAAAGTTTGATTTTGTAACATAACACCTTCATCCACTCGTGTCTTCAGTTGTAATTTATGTATACATCGAATGATGGATTACCTGTAATGTTTACTGCATTTTGTTTTCCAAATTTCTATACCCATAATGTCGCTTCTTCATAATAAATAACTTAGGTATCATGAAGAATCTGCCGGATCTACGAACTGTTTGTTAAATTGGTGTAAGGCTTAGCCTAAATAAATAAAAATTATTGTCAAATTAAGATATAAGACGTATATATAATAAACAGAAATTATAGTTAAACTCATACATAAGTGTACTTAAAATAAATAAAAGTTATTGTTAGAGACCGGATTATTTGCAAAGTGTGTATATTTTATTTTTTGTATATATTTAATTATAGTGTATATGTAGACGTGTTACACTAATCGAAGTTAATTAGTGCTAATTAGTGATTGCATATATTGCATATTTAGGCATTTCTATGCATATTTTTACGAAAGTTGCATATATTGCATATTTAAGCTTTTTCTTATCCTTTCTATTGGTAAAAATTCCTAGTAATTCCTAATGTAGATCGACAACCGACAATTCTCAGAACGATATACCTTTTACATTGGTTTCTCTAATATTTTTTTCCAAGAACTGCACGTGTTTAATTTCGCCTAGCAGAAGGGATGTGGTAAATACGTTTTATTATTATTAATTCCCAAATAAACTATTCATTCATTGAATATCTTTGAGCGAAACAGCATGTAATTGTGTTACGTTTTTAAATACTGTGCGTACATACAATGCGTATAGCGAACAAAATTTCTTTATGGATTAAGCCATATACTGAACTGGTAAAGGATGGCAACAAAATATTTTGTCGAGCCTGCAGTAAACTGGTAAGTTTAATTTTACCAAAAGCTTTACAATTGTTTTTAAATTCTTTAACTTTTGATATAAAATGACAATTGTTGTTGTAGGTGTTTTCTGAGAGAAAATACCTGATTGATCAACACGCTAAAACTCCATCACATATTGGAAAATGTGAAAAACTAAAGCGATCCGCATGTGTGCAGCAATCTATACGTTAATGTGTAGCATCAACTACACGAAACTCAGAACAAGAAGAATATTATGCGGATCTGTGTAACGCATTAATTTCGTCTAACATACCATTAGCAAAGATTAAACAATGTTAATTTGAAATCATTTTTGCAAAAATATTCGAAACATAATATACTTGACGAAAGTACCTTACGAAAAAAATTATGTCACATCTTGTTAGCAGCAAACAATAGCAGAAATTCAATAATTGGTAGGGAATAATTTTATTTATATCATGGTAGATGAAAGTACGGATAAGTGTGGCCGTTATATTGCCCATTTGTTAATAGGAATTGAAAAATGAAGATGTTGTAGGTAAATCATTTTTAATTTATTGTAAAGAACTTCAAAAAACAAATAATGTGATAATTGCCCAATTCGTTCAAGAAAGTTTATAAAATTTCTTTTTACTTGGAAGTATACCTTGTGAAAAAATGTTACTAATGTTGTCCGACGGTGCACCATACATGATAAAAGCCGCACAAAATTTAAAAATTTTTTCTAGTAACATTATGCATATCACTTGTTTAGCTTATGGGTTCAATCGTGTAGCCGAAGACATTAGAAATCAATTCCCTTTGATTAATGATTTAATTAGCAATGTCAAAAAAGTATTTTTAAAAGCACCTTTACGAATCCAATTTTATAAGGAGCGCCTTCCCGGTGTTAAGTTGCCTCCTGAACCGATTATTACGAGATGGGGTACATGGTTAGGGGCTGCAATTTTTTCGCCGATAATTTTGAAGGAATAAAAAATGTAATCCTTGAAATCACTGCTGATTGCATTGCTCTAGAACACTGTAAAAAGATAGTAACATCAACAGAATTGCTACAAAACCTTTTGTATATTAAGTCAAATTATAGCTTTGTTTCAAGTTCCATTCGTAAACTAGAAACGCAAGGGATGTCGCTCTCGGAATCAGTCGAAATAGTAGACGAATTTGATATGCTATGTAAGAAGGTTAAGGGTACAATAGGTAATTCTATATACGATAAATTTAAAAAAGTGATAAATAAAAATGCGGGGTATTTGAAATTGAAGAAAGTTAAGAAAATTTTAGAAGGTGAAATAGTAAATGATTTCGACTTTAATTTTAGTTTAGAATGTATTGCAAAGTTAAAAAATGCACCAATTACGTCTGTGGATGTTGAAAGAAGCTTTTCTATTTCGAAACATATGTATTCTGATAGAAGACAAAACTTTCTTTTACACAATTTGAAAAACATTTTATTATAAATTGTTTTAGAAATATGTTGTGAAAATTTTGTGCAATAATGTTAATGTTTAAATATCTGCTCTTATTTATTTTATGTAATATGTATTTTCTCAAAAATCGATGCATATATATGCGCATATATTCCAGTTTTTCTTTGCATATAATCCGGTCTCTAATTATAACTATATTCCTGTACCTAATTATCCTAATACTTCGTTCCATTTAATTGACATTGTCATTTAGATGAGTGAAAGGTGAAGTAAACTGTTGATAGTTTGATACTGCAGTAATCCATTATCCATGGCGCTTAACGATCTGTTATAGATGTTGTGCTGAGATTGTCAGTTTCCACGGACAACCGCCCATGTTGTTTACGTTAATGGGGTAATCGAAGGGGAAACACTGCATTACGATTAGAAAAATAAATGACCCCGCTTTTTTTTTCCTCTCACTAGGTGACGAAAATTCAGTGTTGAAAATCTGGAATCCCGAAACTGGTAATTCGTACATTGCACGATTAACTTCAGTTAAACACGTTGCGTCGTTGATCAATCAAAAGGGGTGAAATGCGTGACATTTACATCTTAAAACGGTTCGAAAAACAGCCGCGCCGTTGTGCGCCGGGCATGAATCAAGTCGCCGTTGCAATTTCGGTAAAAGCCCGTAACACTGCTTTTAATAGGTTCTGTGTGACATGAAACGTAAAGGAAATGAGAAGCATGTAGCGGATCCACAGGCCGGGGAAGCATTTTTTTTAAGATGGTGAAAAGAATAGGGCGCACCTCTTCTGAATTAAGACTTAATGCCGGTTGTCACGACATACAAGACGCAAAAAAAATCAATAAAACGTAGGGCACACACATCTTCCAAACATGAACCGCACACACACACACTAATAAAAAGGATTTCTTCAGTTAAGTAAATATATTTACCTAAACCGTTTTACTTTTTTCAAATGTACTTGTATTTGAAATAAGGAATTATTCTTGCGTAGAAACAAGTATACTTTACTTGGTTGTAATCGATAATTGAACAGAACAACAATTGAAAAGAAACAATTACATTTTATATTTTGTGAATAATTAATCAGAATCGGAAAATATATTCAGATGATATATCCAGTGCAGTATCATCTTCCTCAATAACATTTACTAACTCTAAAATATCCGAATCAAATTGCCGTTTTCTAGAATCAGTTAAATGTTGTAAACTTAAATATGAATCAGAACTTAATATTAATCGACAAAACAAGTCCTCATTTGTATGCTCCCTTGATGATTTTCTCGTAAAATGTGTACGAATTTTTTTCACATCTTTGTTTTTTGCTTCCTGTGCTTCTTCTGACGATTCACCAATGGGTAAAATTGCCTTGTTAATGATCGAAACCACATGAAACAAAATTTTATGTATTGAAGTAGGCATATAATACCAATTGTACAATTCAAGGTATTTTTGTGCTGTATCTAAACAATATTTTCGAAAATTATTTACATTAATGTCAAGACCACTATTTATTGTTTTTAAAATTACTCCAAATTTATGAATTAAATCTTCATTGATTCCAGTTATTTCAGATGACAATTTAGGGTTTGCAAAAAATCATCTAGCTGTATTGCCATCATTTGTTGTACCAAATCCTGGTTTAGCAATATCAACAATAAGTCCCATTTTTTTCGCGAAAAGAGTTTTGAATAGTTAGTTTCCTAGTTTTTAGTTTGGGTTTGTCCGCTTGTGTAACTTATTTCCACGTTTTTATATCTAATCTATAGGCTATGTGTAACAAGCACTCAAAAAATCTTATGTACGCATGTAAGACAGCCAAACTAAAATGTTTCTGGTTGTTCAGGAATTTTTTGTATGTATTCCAAATTGTTCATTTTTGATATTGTTGCGCGGCATATATAACATCTCATCCCAGAGGAATCAGCAAGAGCATTACATATTTTCCCATCAACCATAGTTAATTCTAGCAAACATTTTATTGTGAATTTATCAAACATAATAATGGTTAGATATATATAATTTTTCATTTTTAGCTATTTCTTCAGTTTCACGTACCAATTCCATTCTTAAAGGTCTGCAAAATCTAACAGAAGATGGTCGAGGATTTTGCCATAATACACGATTTTCACTGTCAATTAGCCTCAATGGGACTAAAGAAGTCATAAATAGCTGTCATTATCTTTTACACCTTCACTTTCAATGTAGGTGGAAAACCCAGAACTACCATCAAAGCCCCACTTGCAAATCAAAGTTAAGTTTGCATTTTCAAGTTGCACCCCTTTTAAAAAACTTTCACAAGTTTTATTTAGTAAATTTTGCAAACGCACTTCACATGTTTGCTCAGATATTATAATATTTTCAGGATAAAATATTATAATATTTTGCTTTTAGAATATCGTGGTAACTTGGATATAATTTGCAACTACGTTTTAAAGCTGTTGCTCTAATAAGCATATATTGCTGCTCCGTAAAACCACCCGAGATAATAAATGATAAAACGTCTTCAGGGGTCATGGCATTTTGTTCTTGTTCGGGACTCCTCCATTTTTCCATTATACGTTTGCCTCTAGTTGAAGTACTTTCAATTATCAAATCGGCAGTACTTTTATCTCAACTTTCTCGTACTTTCATTGCAGTAGCATGCACAAGTTCTTCCACGGAAGTATTTTTTCTGAGCTCCTCGGTTTTACGCCTTTTTATAACAACGAAATAATTTGGTTAATTTGAATAAAATTAAACTAAATTATTTCAACAAAATTATTGGTGTTTTGACATTGAAATTTATTTGCCATTATGGAAACGAATAATTTTATTGAATAAGATTAAATTTGGTTGACCTAAAGAAATCGGTTTTCCGTGTAAGTGTATCATTTAATTTATTTAAACTAACATAATATGAGTCACACTCGCAATTAAATAATTTATGAAAGTTAGCTGGGCTATCAAATTATTTGAATAAGACCAATTTATATAATAATAAGAGATTTGTTCCACATAAACAAATATTATGGTGTATATGACCACATGATTTGTATCAATCAGATATTTTATTGTTTAATGGATTTAATCAAAATATTATGATCAAACAATTGGATAAGGTAAACAAATATTTGTTTCCCCAAATTCACCATAACCAAATTTTACTGCCAAACAAATCGGTTTTTCACTCTGGATACCACCGCTAAATAGTTTAGAAGATTCGACGAATTCTGACCATGTATTCCAATGGACTTGTTACACGTAAACTGGATATATTATCGAATTATTATAACCAGACGACAACAATGAGCTGATGCTCTAACTGCGTATGCCATTGTTTCTTTGTCCAAGTGTGTAGTTCCCCTTTTATTAGCGGTACGAAATAATCACTTTCCAAACCGATTTGCAACGCTTGCACGCTTCCGATATACCGTGTATATAGGCACTACCAATCATCGTATACACCGTCGCAACGGGCTCTTATTTTGGATCACGAACTTCAATCTTCAAACCGCACACACCTCTAAATGGTTAAATGGGTAGGAGCTACACTTTGGTAACTCTGTAGTTGTGCTGTGTTGGTATTTTCGTAATAAATGTTTGTATGCAGTCGTAATAGTTCTATAATTGTGTGTTTTCTATCCCGAACTGTCGGAGAAAACTGGCGATAGGTGGTAATGTCCAGGGTCGGATTCAGAACGTTTCAAATGTACATGAATTTTAACGTGATAGTGAACCATTGGGGAGTAGTGCAAAAATGATACTTTAATAAGCAGTACATTTCCTATTACATATGTAATTCTTTACGTATCAAAACTTTGCAGTCAATTCAGCAAAATTACTCATGTAAAAATACAATTTTTAAAAGAGATTTACTTAAAAAGATGGAACACTATTTTTTTTTTTGTGAAAAAAATACATAATCACTAGAGACCGGATTATATGCAAAGTGCATATATTTTATTGTTTGCATATCTTTAATTACAGTCTATATGTAGACGTATTACACTAATTGAAGTTAATTAGCACTAATAAGTGATTGCATATATTGCATATTTAAGCTTTTTCTTATCCTTTCTATTAGTAAAAATTCCTAGTAATTCCTAATGTAGATCGACAACCGACAATTCTCAGAACGACAAATCTTTTACATTGGTTTCTCTAATACTTTTTTCCAATAACTGCACATGTTTTAATTTTGCCTAGCAGGAGGGATGTGGTAAATATGTTTTATTATTCTTAATTCCCAAATAAACTATTCATTCATTGAATATCTTTGAGCGAAACAGCATGTAATTGTGTTACGTTTTTAAATACTGTGCGTACATACAATGAGTATAGCGAACAAAATTTCTTTATGGATTAAGCCATATCCTGAACTGGTAAAGGATGGCGACAAAATATTTTGTCGAGTCTGCAGTAAACTGGTAAGTTTATTTTTACTAAAAGCTTTACAACTATTTTTAAATTCTTTAACTTTTGATATAAAGTGACAATTGTTGTTGTAGGTGTCTTCTGAGAGAAAATACCTGATTGATCAACACGCTAAAACTCCATCACATATTGGAAAATGTGAAAAACTAAAGCGATCCGCATGTGTGCAGCAATCTGTACATCAATGTGTAGCATCAACTTCACAAAACTCAGAACAAGAAGAATATAATACGGATCTGTGTAACGCATTAATTTCGTCTAACATACCATTAGCAAGATTAAACAATGTTAATTTGAAATCATTTTTGCAAAAATATTCGAAACATAATATACCTGACGAAAGTATCTTACGAAAAAATTATGTCACATCTTGTTACCAGCAAACAATAGCAAAAATTCAACAATTGGTAGGGAATAATTTTATTTATATCATGGTAGATGAAAGTACGGATAAGTGTGGCCGTTATATTGCCTATTTGTTAATGGGAATTCTTCATGAAGATATTGTAGGTAAATCATATTTAATTTATTGTAAAGAACTTCAAAAACAAATAATGTGACAATTGCCCAATTCGTTCAAGAAGGTTTATCAAATTTCTGTTTACCTAGAAGTATACCTTGTGAAAAATTTTTACTAATATTGTCCGACGCTGTACCATACATGATAAAAGCCGCGCAAAATTAAAATTTTTTTTATAGTAACATTATTCATACCACTTGTTTAGCTTATGGGTTCAATCGTGTAGCCGAAGACATTAGGAATCAATTCCCTTTGATTAATGATTTAATTAGCAATGTCAAAAAAGTATTTTTAAAAGCACCTTTACGAATAAATTTTATAAGGAGCGACTTCCCGGTGTTAAGTTGCCTCCTGAACCGATTATTACGAGATCGGGTACATGGTTAGAGGCTGCAATTTTTTTCGCCGATAATTTTAAAGGAATAAAATATGTAATTCTTGAAATCACTGCTGACTGCATTGCTCTAGAAAACTGTAAAAAAATAGTAATATCAACAGAATTGCTACAAAATCTTTTGTATATTAAGTCAAATTATAGCTTTGTTTCAAGTTCCATTCGTAAACTAGAAACGCAAGGGATGTCGCTCTCGGAATTAGTCGAAATAGTAAACGAACTTGATATGCTATGTAAGAAGGTTAAGAGTACAATAGGTAATTCTATATACGATAAATTTAAAAAAGTGATAAATAAAAATGCGATATATTTGAAATTGAAGAAAGTTAAGAAAATTTTGGAAGGTGAAACAGTAAACGATTTCGACTTTAATTTTTGTTTAGAATATATTGCAAAGTGAAAAAATGCACCAATTACATCTGTGGATGTTGAAAATAGCTTTTCTATTTCGAAACATATGTATTCCGATAGAAGACAAAACTTTCTTTTACACAATTTTGAAAAACATTTAATTATAAATTGTTTTAGAAATATGTTGTGAAAAAATTTTGTGCAATAAAGTTAATGTTTAAATTTCTGCTCTTATTTATTTTATGTAAAAATTTAGCATATTGTTGCAATTTTTTTGCATATATGCCCCAGGCTTATGCATATTTTCTCAAAAATCGATGCATATATTCCAGTTTTTCTTTGCATATAATCCGGTCTCTAATAATAACTCTTAAAAATATTTTACTACTTGTTTAATGTCATCTAATAGTACAGTTTATCTTTATTTTAACTTTTGTTTTGTATAAATATAAATACCTGTTATACCACGAAAATGTACAGCTTCTCCCAAGTTGAAATGATATAAAATTATACATATATCTCTGCTGATTTAAAATTTCCAGGAATTTCTAACTTTGGGCGACTCTTATTCATTTTAAATAGTACCTAAACACTTTAGAACAATGAGATTGCCGATGAATTCTCTATGCTGAACAACTGGAGGAAACTGGACGCTGCTTGCGCACGATATTTCTATTGAATTCTACGAAAAGCTTGTTGATTCCATGGTGTTTAGATTACAAGCCAAAATTTAGGTAATTTTTCTTAAAAATAAAAATCACTTTTTTGGATCATTTATCATATATGGTGTCAAGTACTTACGATTTTCTTGAAGAAACTATTTTTATTCAAAGTCAGTACAGCTACAGATTAAAGTACTTAGTAGTAGATTTACGTCAAAATTCTATTACAAAACTGCAAATAATGTTCTAAACATATAACAGCAAAGTTTTCTGGCTTATAGTAGCAAGTACGTTAAATATATTATACAAGTACAGAAATTGCCGTGAAGATGGCGGTTCTCTTATTTCACTGCACTGACTTTCCATACTCGATATAAGTTTTCTACATGGCAGACAGGTATCAAATATTTATCTGTTACTTCCCAGATAAATATTTCTTAGGAACCGTTATCAAAACAGTTGATTTTTGTGAATTAATCGCTAATGTGGAGAGGCAATGGGTAACTGATGTGCGGTGGTTTTGAGCAAGCATTAGAAATCTTTCAATATCTTGTTTGTCTTTTATGCATTAAATTCTAATTACATACACTCTACAAAGGCATTTTCATTTCGACGATATTTTCTTTTTTGTTAGGAAAAAAAAAAATCAGGAATACTGAACTTTTCTTTGTAATTTTACATGAAAAATTATAGTGAAAAATATTATTCCTAAAAGTAAAAAGTACTTGTGCGGTTTTAGGGGATAAATTGCCCCAAATTCATACAGGAAGTTTACCAAAAATTTCCTAATGTGTGGAACAAAAATAATTTCTAGACTATTAGCACTGCTTACTGAAAATGTTTTTACTTTGTACTTGCAGCCAATCTATTCAAGCTAGTTTGCTTAAAAATGTTCTTGGTATATTGTTTGAAGGTAAGAATCTGTCTAACCTAATATAATAATTTAAATTAATATAAAATAATTAATATTAATTATTATTAAATAAATAATTTACTTATTGTAAAACAGTCGTGGTGTACAGACGTGTTTTCGTGAAGTGCGCGACAAACTATAGAAATATTTAATAAATCTGTGAAATTTTCAAAAAGAAAAATGCGACCTAATCTACGATCATCCGGAGACAAAAATGAAGATTTGATATCGTTTATGAAAAGTGAAGAGTTTGCTGAAATAATTAACAGTATAGTTGACAAAAAAGTAAATCATCTACATTAAACTATAAAGGAATTAAAATCAGAAATTCAAGTTTTGAAAGAATCAAATATTGATTTAATCCGTTTACTAACACAAATAATAAGGTAAACGAGGAAACATATATTATGCAGAAGTGGAAAAAGACGGAAGATGTAAAAGAACGAACGCCGAAAACACAGTTATTTTCGGAAAAAGTCAAGACCGCTACGTTAACAAAATCGTCCGAAAATTTTTTTAAAAGAAAAGAAAAGAACGAAAATACAGTGATAATCAATACAGAGAAATTAAATACTGATACTGCATGGAAAACAATTAATAGGAAACGAAATAATAAAAATAGAGCAAACATAATATATGGATCAACAAATAATACAACAATAAAAGGTGTAACAGCCTACGCGCATTTTCATATCTGTAAATTAGAACCCGATGTTACGGAGGCAGAAATAATCAATTACCTAAAAGAAAAGAACATAACAGGAGCTAAATGCGAAAAAATGGAATCGAAACGCCCTAATGAGTATGCATCCTTTAAAGTATCAGTTCCTCTACCGTTTAAGGAAGAAATCAAAAAAGCTGAAACATGGCCAATGAATGTGCAAGTAAACTCTTTTTTATACCGTCTACAAAAGCCGTCCCAGGAAAAATAGATAGTGCTACCATTATGCAAGGAAATGAAGTGGAAATAATACCTAAACAAACATTTCAAAAGTCACGCAAGGCAGCGAAAAAATCCTTAAAAATAATTCATCAAAATGTGCGATCCATTAGTAATTGTGTTGCTGAACTGGAAGTTTTCATATCTCAGGAAGGTGATGTCGATTTTGTGTGTGTTTCCGAACACTGGCAAACGAAAGAACAATTAATCTCTTAAATATCAAAGGATTTTCTCTAGTGACGAGCTACTGCCGGGATGCCGGGGAACGTGGGGGCACCGCAGTATATTGCAAAAACCCTCAAATAGTTCAATGCAATGAAAAAATAGACTCATTATCTGAAAAGTTTGTGTTTGAGTGCGCTAGCGCACAATTCACCAACAAAAATATAATCGTTATATGTATTTATCGTTCACCTGCTTCCAGCATCAGATATTTTTTTTACAAATAAACGGAAATTTTAGAGTTAGTAACTTCTAAATCATTCATTTATGTTATTTGTGGTGATTTTAATATAGATCTGTATGGAGAAAATAATAATGCGGGAGGAATTTTATCTATTACTGTCATGCTATGGGGCAATCCCTGCCATTAAAGAATATACTCGTGTTACATCAACAACAAGCACCTGCATAAATAACATAATAGTTAATAACACTTTAGATTATAATGCAAATGTAAGCATCTCGGGCATAGCTGATCATAAAGCGCAAATTTTGGAATTAAACTTAGACCTAGGTAATAACAACAATCAGTATAAAGTAATGCACCGAGTATTTTCTCCCAATAACATAAATTCATTTTGTGAAGGTCTTGCTAATGAGCACTTTCAATCCATTTATGCTGCACAAGATGTCAACGAAAAGTATTGGAGCTTTATTAATATTTTTAAATTGTATTTTAATGCGTCGTTTCCTTTGAGAACAAAAAAAAAAACAAGTCAAACCACTCAATATTGAATACACCTGAAATTTTGTCATGTAAAAATAGAATCGCCGCTTTTGAAACTCTGTCAATATATTTACCAGAATGCAAAACTTACTTGAAACATTTAAAGCAAATGTATATTAAGTTACTCATAGAAACTCAAAAAAGAAAAAATGATGAAAAAATATTATTATCTCAAAATAAATCAAAAACAATGTGGCAAATTGTAAACGATACCATTGGTAGGAATAAAAAAGATGTATTTTTTCAAAAAGAATCTTAAAAGTTTAGCAAATTCATTTAATAATTTCTTTTCAAATGCTGCTCTTAACCTCATTCAAAACAGAAATGTCACGTCGTCTCCTAAAATTAGTCATAATTCACATACTTTTTATTTTAAACCAGTGGTAGCGTCAGATTTAAAGGAATGCATTCTAAGATTAAAAAATAAATATAGTTTTGGATTCGACGAAATCCGTCTAAACATTACTGAAAGCTGTTATGATATAATATGCGAGCCTTTGTGTAACATCATAAATGAATCACTCTGTTCGGGAATTTTTCCAAATGCATTGAAGTATGCTATCGTTAAACCTTTATTCAAGAGAGGTGATAGGGAGTTAATAGAAAATTATAGGCCAATATGTCTTTTATCGTCATTTTCGAAAATTTTAGAAATGATTGTCTATCAACAAGTCTTATCTTTTTTGAAAAACACAAGTTATTTAATTGTCATCAGCACGGTTTCTTGTCCGGCAAATCTACGGTTACCGCTTTGTTTGAATACACTGAGCTAATTATGGATGCATTTGAAAATAATTACTTAACTGCAGGGTTATTTCTAGACTTGAAAAAAGCATTCGACTCAATGTCGCACAAGATTCTTTTGGATAAATTATATAACTACGGTATAAGAGGTGTTTCTTATCAGTGGTTTGAGTCGTACTTAGGTGGTAGACGACAAAGGGTAAAATTAAATTCTCCTCAAGGAAACATCTACTCGGAGTGGACGGATACTGTTATAGGTGTACCACAAGGAAGCGTTTTAGGACCTTTATTATTTTTAATATTCATAAATGATATCTGTTTAAATGTTGTTGCCGACCATGAAATAGTGAATTTTGCAGATGATACGAATTTATTGTTCTGGGGCAGTGATTTTATAACTCTTCAAGAATCGGGTTCTTTACTGTATAGTAATGTCCTTCAGTGGTTTAAAAATAATGAACTGATAGTAAATACTAGTAAAACCAAAGCTATCCTTTACAAATTGAATGATACTATTGAAACACCTGATAAAATATCACTTTCTTTAGATAACATTCCACTGTATAGATATTGCAAAGTTCTGGGTATCACTATTGATGATAAAATGGGATGGAATAACCATATTGATAACCTTTGTGGGAGGCTTGGGAATGCATGCTACGCGCTAAGAATATTAAGGTCAGTAACAAATCGGCAAACTCTGATAATGGTATATCATGCCTACGTGATATCGGCTGTGAGGTACGGCATTCCAATATGGGGCTCCTCTCCCCATATGCAGAAGATTTTTGTTCTTCAAAAAAGAGCGGTACGAACAATTTTCGGACTTTCCTTCAATGCATCTTGTCGGACAATATTCAAAAACAAAAACCTATTAACAGTGTACGGAATATACATACAAGAGTGTTTAATTTTTATTTTTAAAAACAAACAACTTTTTGAAAAGGACGAAAAAAGACACGAATACGAAACAAGATTTCGAACTGATTACTATATACCATCACACAGATTAACAAAAAAGGAGAAAGGTGTAGCCTAATAATTGCATCAAATTTTTTAATGCACTTCCACAAGAAATAAAAACCGATGCAATATCCGCATCCTTAAAAAAAAAAGTTCATAATTTGATTTGTAATTTAGAACCTTATTCGGTGAATGATTTTTTTAGTCACAAACTATAATAATTTAGTTTAGTTAATATAGTCTAGCTGGCACAATATGCCTGTCTAGTTTTTTTACATTTAGTTTTGTTCTTTTTGACGTATGTTTCTGCATTTTGGGGGATAGGTGGTTGGGTTGTATTTGTATTTGTATTTGTATTATATTTAATCCACTAATTGTTGAAATAAAGGTATTATTATTATTATTAAATAATTTTTAATATTTGAAGAGATGAAATTATCATAGCTATATATGAATTTACACTGTAAGCAAGGCAGAAAGATTTTTGCAAAAGTAGAAACAATGATATTCCGAAAACTTGCGGCTTAATTAAAATTAAAAGTCTCATTTCCTGGCGCAAGTATGCTTAAATTCCGTTCGGATTAATAAGTCCGACTTTAATTTCACATTTCAAATATCTCTCCCGTTGTTCTACGTTCGGAGGATGGAGCGGTTCTGCGAAGTTGATTTTAATATTCGGGCGGGTGAGTTATATTGGACAAACTACGTCTCGGTCGATATTCACAAAGAAGAACAGTCTCACTGGTGTATCACTATTCACCCTACGTTCCGTGTGTCTGCCTTTCAATATTTACTAGGCGATAAAAATTCACGCTTCTTAAAATCCATGTTAAAAATATTCAAATTGGTCCTTTTAGGGTTCCCGAGGGAACCATTGAGGTTGACGGCAATTTTCTTGACATGAAACAATGAGACCTGCGCCTCTGGGTAGGAGAATCTCTTAAGGGACTTTTTACTTATATTTACTCTGAAAATTAATTTTAATAACGGCTGGCTCATCTCGACGGGAAAAGGAACCCTTTCCCTGTTCCGGCCTCCCCCTGTTGGGGTGTTAGTTAACTCTTCCGCATCTCTTTATTGTTATTCTTACTTTAATCGTTTTTTATTAGTCGAATTTTATAGATTTAAAGGCCCCCAGGACAAATTGATTACTTTTTTTTTCGAGGTTAAAGTCAACGGAAGAGAATTCATTTAATTGAATACATATACACTGTAAAAAAATTAGTTTGCATCCTATCTTAGGGGAAAATACATTACCTACTAGGTAATTCTGTATCTATCATAATTTTACAGTCAATTTAGCAAAATTGCTATATCCAGAGAAAAATCCGCATCCGAGTGGAACCTTGTTCAATGCCCACTTTTATCGTGAAACCCTGGCTTGCCTTAATAAAATAGCGTATTCAAACAAAATTTTTACTGTTTAATGGGATGAGATTTTATTATGGAATATATGCTTAATACTATTGATGAATGTTGAATTCTCATGGCGGGTTCATCATAAAAATTAGTTGCGGTAATTATTTTTTGTCGGCACATATTTCCATATTTGTCGTGGCAAACCAATGGGGCCATTAATTATGATAATCCGAACAAAACTGCACCAAAATTTCATAAACAGTACTAGGGCAATTTCTTGTTTTGCCACGCTGAATTTGATATCAATTTTTGAAAGTATGGTATTCTTTTACTGGCACAATATTATTATTAATTCCCAAATAAACTATTCATTAATTGAATATCTTTGAGCGAAACGGCATGTAATTGTGTTACGTTTTTAAATACTGTGCGTACATACAATGAGTATAGCGAACAAAATTTCTTTATGGATTAAGCCATATCCTGAACTGGTAAAGGATGGCGACAAAATATTTTGTCGAGCCTGCAGTAAACTGTTAAGTTTAATTTTACTAAAAGCTTTACAATTGTTTTTAAATTCTTTAGCTTTTGATATAAAATGACAATTGTTGTTGTAGGTGTCTTCTGAGAGAAAATACCTGATTGATCAACACGCTAAAACTCAATCTCATATTGGAAAATGTGAAAAACTAAAAGCGATCCGCATGTGTGCAGCAATCTATATGTCAATGTCTAGCATCAACTTCACGAAACTCAGAACAAGAAGAATATAATACGGATCTGTGTGACGCATTAATTTCGTCTAACATACCATTAGCAAGATTAGACAATGTTAATTTGAAATCATTTCTGCAAAAAATATTGCAAACATAATATACCTGACGAAAGTACCTTACGAAAAAATTATGTCACATCTTGTTACCAGCAAACAATAGCAGAAACTCAACAATTGGTAGGGAATAATTTTATTTATATCATGGTAGATGAAAGTACGGATAAGTGTGGCCGTTATATTACCCATTTGTTAATAGGAACTCTTCATGAAGATATTGTGGGTAAATCATATTTAATTTATTGCAAAGAACTTCAAAAAACAAATAATGTGACAATTGCCCAATTCGTTCAAGAAGGTTTATCAAATTTCTTTTTACCTGGAAGTATACCTTGTGAAAAATTTTTACTAATGTTGTCCGACACTGCACCATACATGATAAAAGCCGCGCAAAATTTAAATTTTTTTTATAGTAACATTATCCATACCACTTGTTTAGCTCATGGGTTCAATCGTGTAGCCGAAGACATTAGGAATCAATTCCCTTTTATTAATCATCAAAAAACAAATAATGTGACAATTGCCCAATTCGTTCAAGAAGGTTTATCAAATTTCTGTTTACCTAGAAGTATACCTTGTGAAAAATTTTTACTAACATTGTCGGGCGCTGCACCATACATGATAAAAGCCGCGCAAATTTTTTTTTTTTTATATAGTAACATTATTCATACCACTTGTTTAGCTTATGGGTTCAATAGTGAAGCCGAAGACATTGGGAATCAATTCCCTTTGATTAATGATTTAATTAGCAATGTCAAAAAAGTATTTTTAAAAGCACCCGGTGTTAAGTTGCCTCCTGAACCGATTATTACGGGATGGGGTACATGGTTAGAGGCTGCAATTTTTTTCGCCGATAATTTTGAAGAAATAAAAAATGTAATTCTTGAAATGACTGCTGACTGCATTGCTCTAGAAAACTGTAAAAGGATAGTAACATCAACAGAATTGCTAGAAAACCTTTTGTATATTAAGTCAAATTATAGCTTTGTTTCAAGTTCCATTCGTAAACTAGAAACGCAAAGGATGTCGCTCTCGGAATCAGTCGAAATGGCAGACGAATTTGATATGCTATGTAAGAAGGTTAAGGGTACAATAGGTAATTCTAAATACGATAAATATATAAAAGTGATAAATAAAAATGCGGGGTATTTGAAATTGAAGAAAGTTAAGAAAATTTTGGAGGGTGAAACAGTAAACGATTTCGACTTTAATTTTAGTTTAGAATGTATTGCAATGTTAAAAAATGCACCAATTACATCTGTGGATGTTGAAAGAAGCTTTTCTATTTCGAAACATATGTATTCTGATAGAAGACAAAACTTTCTTTTACACAATTTTGAGAAACATTCAATTATAAATTGTTTTAGAAATAACTAACAGCTTCTTGCGGGTTTCGCCGTGTGTCAAAACTTTCGCTCGACGTTTCGCTGTTCATACTGACAGCTTCTTGAGGATAACTGAACTGTTCAAGTTTTGACACACGGCGAAAACCCGCAAGAAGCTGTTTGTTATAGTTACACCGGCCGTGAAAGCCTACGCAGTGTTTTAGAAATATGTTGTGAAAAAATTTTGTGCAATAAAGTTAATGTTTAAATTTCTGCTCTTATTTATTTTGTGTAAAAATTTTGCAGTATGCCCCAGGTTTATGCATATTTTCTCAAAAATCGATGCATATATATGCGCATATATTCCAGTTTTTCTTTGCATATAATCCGGTCTGTACTTATTAATTTTTGAACGTGTTGTAGCGAATTTCTATAATCAAAAAATTTTCTGTCTTTAATGCTATTTTTTGCAAAAAAAACTGAAAACATTTAATATTTCCTAAACAGTTGAAGATAGGTATAGGAAATTGTACATGAAATATGTCTAGAATCATCTGAAGAATCCAAAAATTGAATAATATGCAGGGTGTAGCATTTAAAATAAAAAAGTTACATGACACACCATGTATGAAAGGTTTCTATTGAAAAAGATGCACAACTAAAAATACGAGTATCTTCGAACACGCAGCGATTTATTTATTATCGAATTTATTCCATTTGGCTTACACAGTGGATATATTTATACTTTAATATAATATAGTTTAATAGAAAGAACAAATATTTTTAAGTGATCGTTGTATAATACATTTTTCCTCGGTTATAATAATTAATAAAATAACAAGAAGGTGTCTTGGTAAATAGATATAAAATTAGAAGAGATACAACAAAGCACGTATTAACAAGCAACAATATTTAAAAGAGAACTTTGAACGACTTTTTTGTATTGTCAATCTACATTGAAATATACAGTATTAGAAAATGATTATTAGAAAGTGGTTATAGTCACAAAGGATAACTGCGATAACTGCTATTATTATCATCCGTCAGTCGATGTTATTCGGTTTGGAATTCCTTTTCTTCTTCCTAGCTCTTTCTTTTTCGGATGCGTGTAGGTTGTACGGCGCGCGATATATAATTTTGGCGGTTTAATTAGTGACCGAAAAGGACGCGGCCGTATTATTGACGCCTCAGAAATAAATATGGGTACATTTTTTTTTTTCCCGAAGGCCAATATTAATTTTAGTAATCTGACAGTGTGAGCGACAAGCGGCCCTTTGAATTTTCAAAAGGCGTTAAATGCGGCAGTGACAACATTTCATAAAAGGATTCCGTAAAGTCATCTTCTTGATTAGGAGAGATCCAGCACTGCCTTTCAGACCTTCCCATGATTCGGCACAAAATGCACGCTATACTTGTCTACTCTTAAACTTTTAGGTATATTCACTATTTTTCAATTAATAGAATTCAAGTTGCCGAGGTGGGACAAACCGGGTGAATGTATTTTAACACTTAGGTATCATCGCTTATATGACAAGCGACACTCAGATTTTTACCGTTAGTTTCATTTCAATATTCATCACTCTTTTAACGCTAGTATGCACGCATTTATATTTTTTGCCGTATAAAATGCCTTATACTGTATTATGCTGTTTAACATTGTTGATCTGTTCACATTTACTATATAATTGTGTCGTTCAGGTCAATATTATTCCCCAGTATAGATACAGTATAAAACAATAATTTGTTTGTTATATACTTAATTAACAAATTATCAAAATTAGAAAAAGAATATTAAAAAATGAGAAACCACAAGGGAATCAACTTCTTCCACTTATACCTTGGTTGTACATCTATACAAATACAAAGAATTAGTCTGTTACTCAAATAAAACAAGAAAAAAGATGACGTATGTAAAGATTAAACGAACTGTACCGCAAGCAATGTTTGTTCAACTTTTAATTACGCTCATAATTTTATGTTCGTGAAGTAATTATCAAAGTAAACTCTTCGATACTTTCCCCAATAATTCTCAGTCAATGCAAGAATAACTCTTTCACCAAAACCAAATGATTCAAACTTCTTTTGAGTTATTTCCTTAATATAAAGAATCAAACTGTTTATTTAGTGCATCCACAACAGGTCTCAGTTTATAAATTCTATCTTTATTGTCCGGTGGAACTGTATAACTGTCATTCAAATGAATTAGGGACATGATTTGTTCAAATCTATTTTTAGTCATAATCGTTCTAATTACGACATTGTTATTGTTGCACATTGTTGTTAGCTTCTAAGAACACAAACGTTCCCAGATCAATGGAAAGTGGCAAAAGATATATTAATACCAAAAGAGAGTAGGTCAGGGAAGAAAAGTACTTATAGGCCAATCTGTCTGCTCAATACACTTAGCAAGTTGTACGAGACGCTTATAAGGGAAGGACTGGAGCAGGAAATAGAAACTAAAGGAGGTTTCGTCAAGCATCAGTATGGATTCCGGAGAGAGAGGTCCACCCTTCAAGCAATAGAAGAAATGGCAAAGGTGTACGATAAACAGGGAAAGGATTGGAACGCGCTAGTGATCCTCAAAAGACTAGAAAGCAGAAAGATCTCCAAATATCTGGTCAACATCGTTGCAGAGTATCTCAAGGGAAGATATGTGCAAATAGCAAAAGGGGAGAGAATGGAGGTAAAAGCAGGCGTTCCACAGGACTCAGTGTTGGGTCCTACTCTGTCTCTACTACTCGTCTTGTATGACGAAGTTCTCCGAATGGAACTACAGGGACGAGCTAAGATTATCGGGTTCGCGGATGATATAGCGTTAATTACCACAGCCACCGATAGAAGTATCCTAGTGCATAATACCAACGAGAATCTGAAGAGAATAGACGAGTGAATGAAGAGGAATGAACTCCTGTTGGCACCAGAAAAAACCGAAGCCCTAATTATTACCCGCAGCAGAAAAATAGAAGGCCTAAAATTTAAAATAAACGAGGTACCTCCACCTCGTCCCCAAGAAGACCGTTAAATATCTGGGAGTTTGGTTTGACACGAAAGGTAGCTACAAGGACCATATTGACAAAGTCACGGGTAAGGCTGAAAATAGAATAGGAAAGCTAATACGTCTAATGCCTAACATCGGAGGACCAAGGAGCAGCAAGAGGCATATCATTGCCGGAGTTGTATACTCGACCTTATTTTGCATGGAGCCCCGTGTGTTGGAACACACAATGGAAATAAAAAGAAACGCCTTAAGAATGGAGAAAACACAAAGAAAAGTTTTAATTAGAGTGGCTTCAGCCTATAAAACGGTTTCTACAGCAGCACTCCAAGTCATTGCAGGGTCCCCACCTATTGATTTGATGACACTGGAAAGAAGGAAAGTATACAAAGACGGAAACCAAAGCACAGCAGCGACAGGCCAAGCCTGGACTCTGAAAGTGTGGCAAGAAAGGTGGACTAATACCCCAGAAGGCTCATACCAGACCTGAACAAGTGAATAGAATGTAACCACCGAAATCTAGAGTTTTACCTAACCCAAGCCCTCACTGGTCATGGTTATTTCAAATCATACACAAAGAGAATAGGGAAGACATTGGACGACGAATGTGCGTATTGCGGAGAAGTAGATACCCCGGAGCATGCCATTCTGGCCTGCAAAAATTGGAAAACGATCAGATAGGATGTGAGCAACAAAGTAAATGCAGAACTAACAGCGACAAACCTAATCGATAATATGATGCAATCGCGGGAAAAGTGGGAAGTAATACACGAAATGGTTAAGGTGATAATGAAACATAAGGAGATACTAGAAAGGCAAAGATGTCCAGGAAACACCGAATGACAGACAAGGATAACTAGCCACTAGGTGCATTCATGATGGAGATATCTGAAAGATGCTTCCGTGAGTGCTCCTGGGGGAAATTCATAGGGTGGTTTTTAGTGGGTATACCAGGTACAGTCTTATCAGTTGGGAGTCCCACAAACTACCATGTTTGTGAGCAGTACATGGTGTCCATAAAGGATTTTCCACCGACAAAAAAAAAATTACAACATTATTAGCCATGTCCTCTGCAGATGACCAATAATGTTGACAGCTAGAGGTAATCTGTTATAACCCATGAGAAAATTTATACCAATAAGCCAAGTAATTCTGATTCTTTCAAATTTAGTGTTTTATATATACTATATTTTTTTTTATATTTTCATTTCCCAAAACTACCAAAAAGTAGTCGGTGTAAATCCTGTATTGTGCAAAATGTTCCACTCCTGGACCTTCAGGATAGCAATAATTCGGGATATTTGTTCCTATTTCTTCTTTTCTCCATTTTCTATTCATTGGCGCAGCTTTCTTTTTTCTGATGGATTTTTGGTTCGCTGTTTGTTCCACTGTATTTGTAATATTGTCTTGAACTGCTTTTGGAAATTTAGTAACAGGTAGAACAGTTAAATGTCTAGGTCATTATCACTATCTCCGCTGCCGTTATCTTCAATATCGGTAGTTATATTATTATCTAGAGCAGTGGTTCTCAAACTGTGGTACGGGGGGGTACCTCGGGGGTACGCGAAAATTTTTAGGGGGTACGCGGCCGGCCAACAATAAAATAAAACAACCCGGGACACGTATGGACACGTCGACGTGCGCGCGCCACTAAGGGCTTAGTCATCAGAGTGGGGCTGTGTGGCCGGCCAATCACTCGTGTCACTGCACTGCAGTAGCATTGCCTGTTATTACAAGCTCGCTCTCAGTATTGTGTTATTTTTCTGGTGTGTTGTGTTATTCTGCGGATACTCAATCCTGTTGAAACACGTTTACGGACATCTGTTTGAAAACTGAGTCAGGTACCACGTAAGTGAATTTTACAATAAAAATTAACAATGGATAAATGGCTCCTAAAGAAAAGGCCTCATGAAGATCTGCATCAAAATTCTGGGCCATCAACTTCACAAAATGAAAGTAGACCTGAACGTCTTGTTACTAATGAGCAGCTCAAGGAAAAAATAAAAAAACCCGAAAAACTGGCAAATGAATATAAAAGTAAAAGAGAGAAATATGACGAGTTGTACTTAAAATTAGGTTTTACTTGGACTGGAAGCTCAGACGAGCCTAATCCACAATGCGTTGTTGTTCAGAAATTTTATCAAACAATTCTATGAAACCTTCTCTTTTAAACGCCATTTTGAAAGCAAACATGAGAACTTAGTCAAAAAGGAGTTACGGTACTTTGAACGTCTTTTGGAAGATTTGAAAAGTAGGAAAAACACGATAAAACACTTTTCTGGTGCAGAACAAATGAAAGTGCTCTAAAAGCTTCTTACAAAGTTAGTCATTTAATTGCGAAGTCTGGTAAAAACCATACTATTGGTGAAACCTAATCCTCCCTGCCGCAGCAGAAATTGTTTCTTGTATGTTTGGAGAGAACGGGCAAAAAGAATTACAAGCAATTCCATTATCAAATGATACATTTCAAGGAGAATTAGTGATATGGCGTATGATACCAAAGAACAACTTGTTGGAACAATTCGAGCTAGTCCTTGCTTTGGTATACAACTCGATGAAACCACGGATGTCGCTGGCCTAGCCCAACTGATCGTTTTGTACGTGGCATTTTTCAAGATGAAATATTTGAAGATATTTATTTTGTAAGACACTTAAAACATCGACAAAAGGTGAAGATATTTTCCATTTGTTAGATTCTTTTTTTTCCGAAACCAGCCTCGAGTGGAAAACTGTGTGTCAGTGTGTATGGATGGTGCTAAGGTTATGAGCGGTCACATCACAGGCTGGTAGGCCATATTAAAACGGTTTCAACTGAGTGTAAGTTCACTCATTGTGTCCTTCACCGAGAGGCTTTGGTGGCTAAGCACCTCCCTGATGAACTTAAAGATGTCCTTGATCAGAGTGTGAAAATTGTGAACTTCATAAAAACTAGGCCCTAAAATCTCGTTACTTTAAATTCTATGCCAGGATATGGGGAGCCTCCATGAGAACTTATTGCTACATACTGAGGTACGATGGTTTCTCGGGGAAATGTTTTGTCCCGTGTATTTGAACTTCACAAAGAATTACATAATTTTTTTACCGAACACAAATCCCATCTGTCTTCTGTACTTACTGATTTTGATTGGCTTTTGAAGTTGGCTTATTTAAGTGATATTTTTGGAAAACTCAACATCTGGAATTTATCCATGCAAGGCAGTGTTTCTGATATTTTTAATATAGAAAAGAAACTGATGCAATGGTAAAAAAGATCATTCTCTGGGAAAAAACAAATAGAAAATAACAACTGCGAGCCGTTTGAAAGATTACTTACATTTTTGCAAGATAATGAGAAAAACATATCTGATTTCACTGAACTCAAGACTCAAATGGGCAGCATTTGAATGCATTGAAGATCTGCATAAGAGATGTACTTTCCACCTTTGGAGAAACAGTATAACTGGCATACGTACCCTTTTAATGCTGATGCTATGGACACTAACCTGACTATCTTTCAAAAGGAACACCTCATTGAAGTATCATGTGATCCCACGTTGAAAAACAAAATTTGACTGCTGGTACTACATTGTTAGATTTCTGGATCACTATTGGGAAGGAATACAAAGAACTCTCAAGCACTGCTGTTAAATTTCTTGTTGGGTTTTCCACCACTTATTTATGTGAAAAGGTTTCTGAAGTTTAACCTATCTTAAAAATAAATCTAGAAACAAATTAAATGTTGAAGATGATTTAAGATTGTATTTAACCAAGTTAAAACCACAATTTTGATAAACTGTGCAAGGGAAAACAAACTCACCCTTCTCACTATCTTTGAAAGTAAGCGCTTTTTGTTTCTTTAAATTTTGTGTGTGTTTGTTTTTAATAATAAAAATGTTTGTAAACAATATCTCTTTGTTTTATTTAATCATGATGCGTAATTCAGTTTCAAAGGTTAACATATACTTCTATGCTACATAGAAGGCTTTAAGATTTGTTTAATATTTTATTATGGTTCTACTTAGTACCGGAACTAGAAGGGCTACCTAAAATGTTGTGGGTAAAAAGGATACAGTGTACTAAATAAGTTTTGAGACCCATATTCACTAGGAGTTACTAAGAAGAAAAAACCTTACGAAAGCGACAAAAATACTAACCAGGTCGTATAAGCTGTGGAGATACGTTTTATGCAGATACAACACCAAACTGACGGCCG